>VZTT01025492.1:99927-140799 GCA_013400855.1 Buphagus erythrorhynchus | reverse complement strand
AAAAAAAAAAATAAAAAAAAATAAAAAAAAAGACACCTCGGTGTGACATCGGTGCCTGAACAAAAAGGCAGAGCTTGGTGCATCTGTTTGGAGTTAAAGGTTTGATGGAGACCAAGCCAGGTCTGGAATACCACGGAGCCATCTACTGGGAAGTGCAGCTCTGTGCTCCTGCCTCTGGCTCTCAGCTCCCAAAATTAACCCTTCCTTGATGCCCTAGGAGTTTAGCTGTTATATTTTTCACATATTTGTAACCCTGCAGTTCTTTAGTGTATAACTCTAAACTCCATCCAGTGTCAGCTGCTGCTTTTCCCATTTTGGGCAGACACAACAATTCCTCTCCAGGCTGGGAATCAAGGACACCTCAAGGAAACAAAAGTGACTTGGGGTAAATTACTTCATTACCTGAAGCTGGAATTGCAAGATTAACCCTCAATATGCAAATGGCCCAAACTTATAGAAGTGTGAAAACCTGTGACCTGTCATCCATTTTTGGGTTTTGCCCCTGGCAGTTTCATCTGCCCAAAATGTGCCTGAAATCCCTTCAATAAATCTGGATTTCCTCCCTGAACTCTGCCTGGCCTCTGTTTTTAGGTAGCCCTGGAGATCATCCTCATCTGCTCATCCACCTGCCCTGGCTGTCCCTCGTGGTGCTGCAGGGCACAGGTGAATTCTGAGCCCTTCCTGGCCCTTCCCACCTTTCTATTCCAGGGAAAAGGGAGAAATCCCCGTGTCCCAGCTGGATCTGCAGGGGAATGAGATGCTCTATTCCTCTCCATGTAACTCTGCCTGGCAGCTGTGGCCACACTCCAGGGAGCTCTGAGGAAAAGGAGTCAGATCAGGAGGAGTTTGCTCCAGGGCTGGCACTTGCTTCTGCAGGGAGCTGGAAAAGCTGAACTTGCTTTTACAATGCACTAAAAACGTCTTTTATGATGGTTTGAGTCAACAGTGCTGGGAATCATTTCCCCTGCTTTGTTGGAAGAAATATTGGGTAATCTTAGGTGTTACTGAGGTGCCAGGGTTTTTTTTAATTCTTCCTTTTTGCTGTTTTTCTTTCCTGGTTTTCTGCTCTTTGTTTTGTTTTTTGAAATCTACCCAGGCCAATGCTTTGTCCATGCAGCACATGCTTTTTCCCCAGTAACTATTCCATTTCCTGCAGTCATTTGAAATGAGCCCTTAGATTAAAAGAATCATGATCAGCCACCATTTTAAACATAGCCAGAGCTGCATTTGCATGTCTTCATCAAGCTGCTTGCTAAGTGAAACAGCCCTCCTAAAATGAAGCTGATTGCTTTTCACGTCCTGCAAAAATGACAACAGCTGAGCAAATACTCCCTAATCTGCTTTGATATTAATTTCACATCCATATTCGAGCTTCCCACTGCATTGGAGTTTCCATGCCACAGGATTTCATCCTTGGGAGAGGAGGAGTTGAAGAGTTCAAGTGGTGCTGCAGGGAATCAGTGTAAACACACAATTCCTAATGGTGCAGAAGGGTTCTGTGCTCCAGATAACTGAGGGAAAGAGCAAAACTCTCATTTGAACATGGCCAGTTCCACACAGCTCATACAATTTTAATTTTATTAAATATTATGTATAATTTACATGTGTGTAAATAATAAATATATTAACCTTTATTTTTAGTGCTCGGTGCTGTTATTTTTTAAGAGTTTTATGGAACTCCAGTGGAACAAAGACTTTCTCTGTGCTCAACCTAAACTCTTGAAGGCTGTAAGGGCAGAATAAGGGCAAAGAACTCCAGGGTTTGGATCAATACAAACAGAAAAAACATGGAAGTTTCTGTGGATGCAACACAAATCTTCTGCTGCTTGGACCCCACACCAATCACAGGAACTTTGTGGGAATGCAGGAGCCAAAATGGCACAAACTGTCCAGGAGCTGATAATCAGCTCTCAGCTCTGTTGGCAGGTAAACCAAAATAAGAAAACACACACCACCAGGGAAAGGTTAATTATTTGTCCTATTTTTGAATGTGTGGTCAGGTTTGGGCAGGGTTTGCCTCTAAGTGCAGCCTCAAGTGGGTTGAAACCAAGGACAATGAGCAGGAAACATTAATTGCAGGACAAAACGAGGATTTCTGCTGGGAGAAGTGGGAGCTGAGCCCTCAGGGGAGTTCACACAGCTGGGTAGAGCTGACTATCAGCTTTAAGAAAATAAATATATATATATTTTCTATAGATTACTGTCTTTCCTCTCCTCCACTGAAGCAATGTGTCCCCCTGCCTTTTTTCCCCATCTTCAACTTGCTCTTCCCACAGATAACACAGAGAAAAGCTGTCAAATTAGGGAAAATTGTTTCCACCAAATAATTTCATCTTTAAAAAAAAAATCCCATCCTTACCTTCACTTTGTGGAAGGCTTTTCTTAGAACCATTTTACAACCATTAAAAAAAGGTATTTTATCCTTTTTTTCTTTTTCCTCTCATCCCTTAAACACTGAAATCCTAATGCACTTGTAATTAACCACAGGTTAGGGGTTTAGTGAAGCCATTATGCTGTGCTAGGAGGACACACACTTTATCAAGGCTTGAGCACGCTCTAATTAATAGAGATCACGTGCAGCCCATTAATTAACTCAAACTGGTAATCAAACATGCAGAAATAGTGCTTAGCTAACCCCTGGTGGCTCCAGGGTCCCTGCATTCCCTGAGAGGTGCTGTCACAGTGCCACCCCAGGGTGGGGTGCAGGGGGTTAATTTGACAGAAAATGCAATAGCAGAGGATCTGTTTGCATGGGAATTTCTGGGCCTGGGAAGAAAAAAAGGGATGAATTAGCCTCAATGGGAAGTTAAAGATTTCCTGAGCAGCAAGCCCTGCCTGCTGACCTTGCTCTGGTCCTTGCCCAGCCTCTCCCACCCCAGCCTTGGAGCAGAGAGGAGGGCAGGGGTTGTCCCACAGCCCCACAAAGAGCAGGAGCTGCTGAATGGGGACCAGGGGGTGAGAATCCCCAGGCAGAGGGACAGGGCTGGCCACCCCAGCTCTGAACAGCCCTTCTGCTGCAGCCCCAGAGCCAGGCATCAGCATGCACCTCCTTATTTGCACTAACTCAGGTATTTCTAGAAGCTGCCCACCTTTCTCAGGAGCCCACGGCAGCAGAATCATCTCTGGAGATGTTTAATTCTTTCCTTTGGACTCTCTGAAGAGCCTACATTCCTAAATCAGACCAGTTTTACCTTCACATGGGAAAATGAGGTGATGTAAATTCCCACCTGGGTAATTAAATGTGACTCAATAGCGGGCAGCTCCTAATCAGGAGTAGCTATTATCATCTTCATGGGAATCAGAGAAGAACCCACCCCACGTTCATATTTAGGTCATCAGCTTCTTTCCATGTCCCTTAGACCTTCTCTGTCCCCTTGGCACATTGCTGTTCCACCACTCTTATATTTGGGTGAATCATAACTTAAGAAAACACGATTCCTGTTTTCCAGGAGCCCTTTCAGTCTAAAGAAGGTCACAATAAAGACAGAACAAAGCAAAAATAACCTAGCTAATGAAAAAATTACTTCTAAAGCACTTTCCCCTGCTCTGATTCAGTGTACTTAAATTACTAAGTAAATCAAACTCTAATAATGCATTGTCCTCTGACATGAAATCACCATGCTATAATTCTGCTTCTAATCATTGGTGGTGCTAGGAGACAGTGAACACTGTCATTACAGGCTGTGATCTCATTCAGCCTCACAGAATTTTTATTCCAGAAGGGAAAACTGCTTTAATCTGTGTGACTTCCACTAGAACCCAGGTCAAAATGCATCACTTGGTAACTCCTGCACCCTGAGTTTTGTGGTAGGAGCTAGGACAGGTTTTAGGAAAGATTATAAAATGAAATAATGAAAACTCTTCTATAGGTCTGCACCTGAAGCCTGACTGTAATTTCTGCTGGCTCCAGCTTTCTGTTACAAGTCCCATCCTGCCTTCAGACCCTGAGTTACTGTGTTTTGGCTCAAAATCAACACAGGGCAGTTATTTTTCCCCTGACCTCCAGGGCCATAACTTCAATTGGAATGAGTCATTATAGTTTAAACAAAATTAACTGGATCTCATCCTGCCTTGGCTTGTTAAATTAAGGAAATGTCTGCTGTGCCTCACACAAGCTGCTCCCTCGTGGGCTTTAATCAAAGCACATCACAACCCCCATTCCAGCTGGACAATACCATGATTACCTTGAGCCCTCCACATCAGCAAGTTGTTCTGAAGATTTTCAGAAAGGAAGTAGTGGTGGGCTGGCCTTGAGCCTCTCCCTCAATGCTCTGCCTCAGCAGAACTGGGGGAGAAAAGGAGATGGAAACGTTCATGGGTCAAGGTAAGGACAGACAAACACCTTAACAATTGAAACAAAGCAAAGTATGCTGCTGCTACTGATTAAATGGCAGTAAAAAGGAGAGGGAGAGAGAGATGAGCCCCTACAAAACCAGGTGATGCCCAAAAACAGCTGCCCACAAACCTCTGAGTGATGCCCAGCCTGTCCCAGAACCAGTGCCCCCAGTTCCATACTGGGCAGGATGTTCTGAGGTGTAGGGTGTCCCAGTTTGGCACAGATGTTGCAGAACCAGTTCCATACTGGGCAGGATATCCCAGTTTAGCCCAGCTGCTCCAGCTGTGCTCCCTCCTGCACCTCCTCACTGCAGACCCACAGAGAAATCCTCGATTTTGGGCCAGCACCACTCAGCAACACCCAAAACTGCTGCCCACGCCACCCTCACACTGAGTTCCAAACACAGAGGAAAATAAGCCCAAGTGAGCTTTATCCCAGTCCAAATGAGCTTTATCCCAGTCCAAATGAGCTCTATCCCAGCCCAAATGAGCTTTATCACATCCAAAATGAGCTTTATCCCAGTCCAAGTGAGCTTTATCCCAGCCCAAATGAGCTTTATCCCAGTCCAAGTGAGCTCTATCCCACCCAAGTGAGCTTTATCCCAGCCCAAGTGAGCTTTATCCCAGTCCAAATGAGCTTTATCCCAGTCCAAATGAGCTCTATCCCAGCCCAAATGAGCTTTATCACATCCCAAATGAGCTTTATCCCAGTCCAAGTGAGCTTTATCCCAGCCCAAATGAGCTTTATCCCAGTCCAAGTGAGCTCTATCCCACCCAAGTGAGCTTTATCCCAGCCCAAGTGAGCTTTATCCCAGTCCAAATGAGCTTTATCCCAGTCCAAATGAGCTCTATCCCAGCCCAAATGAGCTTTATCACATCCCAAATGAGCTTTATCCCAGTCCAAGTGAGCTTTATCCCAGCCCAAATGAGCTTTATCCCAGTCCAAGTGAGCTCTATCCCACCCAAGTGAGCTTTATCCCAGCCCAAGTGAGCTTTATCCCAGTCCAAATGAGCTTTATCCCATCCCAAGTGAGCTTTACCCCAGCCCAAGTGAGCTTTATCCCAGCCCAAACCAGCACAGCCAGCAAAATTTCCCTGGATTTTCTGTTTCAGCCCATGGTGAGACCCTAGAGGGGGCTGGAAACTTCCCCCAAGTGCAGGTTCCAGATGCAGGGCTCCCCTCCTCGAGCTGCCACGAGGCTCTCTGGGAGTGTTTAACATGTGCCACACCGATTCTGTGCAGAGATAATTGTTTTTAATCAGAATGTTGTGCAGCGCTGAGTCAAACACATTACACAAGTCTAAATATATTGTGTCAACACAGCTCCTGTGCACAAAGCAGAGGCAGGCCCAGCTCAGGAGCTCCATGGAATACCAGGATTCCTCAGGAGGAAATGTTGGTTTAGTGGTGCCTCGTCCCAGAAGAGCCATTATCCTGATGATGATTCTTGGAATGGCAGTAATGGGAGGGAAAGAGAGGAGGTCTGGGGGCTGTGGTTCCATGTGGGATGGGGCAGGATGGGGGAGAGCCTCAGCTCCAGCCCTGACCCTGCTCTCACTGCCATCAGCCCAGGAGTCTGCAGGAATTCAACATCAAGGCACCTTTTCTGAATTTAACAACGCTGCTGGGGGTGAGGGACAGTCTTAAGAGCTGTCCAGGCATTAATTATGTACCTACATTGCTTTTCAAAGAAAAAAAATTCAAATAAACATTTCATATAGACAACAATGGACATTCCATATACACAATGATGGAGATTCCATATAGACAATAATGGACATTCCATATAGACAATTACAGGCATTCCATATAGAAAATAATGGACACTTCATATAAACAATTATGGACATTCCATATCGACAGTTATAGACATTCCATATAGACAATTATGCACCTTCCATATGGACAATAATGGACATTTCATATAGACAATTATGAACATTCCATATAGACAATAATGGAGATTCCATATAAACAATAATGGACATTTCATATGGACCATAATGGACATTTAATATAGATAATTATGGACATTGCATATAGACAATAATGGATATTTCATGTAGACAATAATGGACATTCCCTATGGACAATAATGGACATTCCATATAGACAATTATGCACATTCCATATACACAATAATGGAGATTCCATATTGACAATTATAGGCATTCCATATAGAAAATAATGGACACTTCATATAGACAATTATGCACATTCCATATAGACAATAATGGATATTTCATATAGACAATAATGGACATTCCATATAGACAATAATGGATATTTCATGTAGAAATTAATGGACATTCCATATGGACAATAATGGACACTCCATATAGACAATAATGGATATTTCATGTAGAAATTAATGGACATTCCATATGGACAATAATGGACACTCCATATAGACAATAATGGATATTTCATGTAGAAATTAATGGACATTCCATATGGACAATAATGGACACTCCATATAGACAATAATGGATATTTCATACAGACAATATAGACAATTAGTTGAAGGTGCTGAGCAATGGGGACATCCCCAGAGCAGGAGAAACTCTGCAATGAAAGGAAAGGGCAACCAAGCCCCCCTCACAACACAGAGCTCCCTGCTTGTGCATTCCTCTGGCACTGGTTTGAAATCAGTTTAAATTGGGGGTGAGGAGCTGTGGGCACTGTTCAGAAAGCAGCTGGGGATGATGGAAAGGGGATCTGGCTGAGCAGCCAGGCTCCTGTCTCCAGCCATTCCCTCTCAGAACCTTCTGTGGTCTCATCGGGGGGAAAAAGGGAGGAAAAGAAAAGAAAACCATTTGCTTCAGCTGGCAGGAGGAATCAGGAACAAATTGTCCTTAAGCACCGCTCTAAGTGAATTAAAGTAACAAACTCACCTTAATGATCCCTTTGGAACAGACAGAGCCTTTCAGTATTTTACTGCTCCTCCATTCTCCAGGAGGAACAAGCAGCTCCTGCTTTTCCTCGGCTTCATCCTGCTCATTCTTTAGACCACAGCTCTCACAATGCTTTATTTTAGCCCTCAGCTCCCATTGGCACTCAGAGCCCATCACAATCTGTTCATATTAAAGGCACCATTTTCATCCCTGAGTACTTTAAGAGCTTTATAATTTTTCCCTTTACAAAGCCACCCTCCCCCAGCAAAATATACAGTGTATTGTTCAACAAAATAGAGCAAATACAGACATTTTCAGACCATTCCAAATAATGGAAAAGAGCAAGAGGAAACATGAAAAAACAGCAGCTTAGAAGCAATTTCCAGATATTCTTCTGTGCATTCATGAAATAAAACTTCTCTTAGGCTGTGGAGCCTGAGCCTGATGATGTGGGAAAGAAATAGATCTATTAGGGTGGAAAATTGGGCAGCTTGGCTCTTGAACAGAATGTTCACCTGTCATTATCACTGATCTACCTGAGCCAGCATCCCAAGGAGCAGCAGCTCTCCCTTCCCACAGAGCCCTGGTGGCCCAAGAAGCCAAATGCAGCCATAAATTCCATGGCATCCTGCACAGAATTCTCTTTTTCACAAGCCCATGCCCACTTCACGTGGCACTGCTGGGCAGTGAAGGAGAAGAGGAAAATTTAGCAAAACTTACAGGCACTGAGAACCTGCCAGGGGCTGCCACACAGAGAAATGATCCACCCCATTATAGAAATGATCTTCCTTTAAGCCCAAGAGAAATTCTCCTTGCAGAGCAATTTGCAACAAAACCTCTCAACAACACTGTGGTTATGGAACATTTTCATTGACATAACTATATTTTTTTTATACAGAAAACCCACATTTTTCTCTGTGCCTTCCAGATCAGTGAGTAAAGGAGGAGAATGGGGTTTTCCTGCTCAGCACACCAAGTGAGGCTTCAGCTGGAAGCATTAAAGGAGCTCACCATCACATCCTCCCCACCCTCTGTTACCTTTTACAGCTTTTTTCTCTCCCAGCCTCCTGGTTTTGAACACAACCCAAGGTGCACCATGTGTGCAGCACCAGGCTCGTGCTATTTTGAACAGTGAAGTAGAACCACCCACCACCCTGGCTAAAATTCAGATTAATTAGGACCCCTTCAGTCTCTGCTTTCTGATGATTAAAGGCTTGAAGGAGCCTGCAGAGATGACACCTGTCAGCACGAGTTATCAAAAGACATTAACCACACATTTAGTGGGGGTTGGCTTGGTTTTTAACTAAAGGAAGCATTCTGTTTAATTCGAGCAGTGCTCAGTACCACCAGCATAGTTCTTCAGCATAAGAAGTTATTACAAAGCCACAAGCCATTTTGAAAAGGGAAGAGAGCAAAGCCAAATTAAACTGGCAGATCTGGAAATCTGAACTCAGTGGCAGTTCAAGTTACACACTATGTTTAGGTTAGAAAAAAAAAAAAAAAACAAAAAAACAAAAAACCCTAATTCTATTTTAAGGGCTCATTTTCCACAAATGGCTGAGCTGTTTAAGATAAAGTTAAAGTGAATAAATACCTAATGAGCCATTAAAGTCTATAGGGTTCTATGGCCTCCAGGCACTGGTACCTGGATTCAGCCAATTATAGTTCCATAAGTTAAGATGAAGACATCAGGTTGTTATTGGAATATATAAAGGTTGAAGGCACTGTTAATAAGTCACTAAAGGATGTGCTAAAATTGTTTAAACTGGTTAAAAACTCTCAGTGTGCTTTGCCAGACACATTTTTACTGCCCCTTTTCTCCCCCTGTAAAGTCTCATCCCTTCTTTGTGCAATATTGCATTAACACCAAAAGGTGATTTGTTTTTACATTTCCACGTTTTTAGCACATACTCTGGAGCTTGTGAAACATTAATGGTGGCAATTCCTCAACCATGGCATAGAGAGAATAGAAAGGAACGAAGGAAATTAGGAAATACTGTTTAAAAAAACCTCAAAAAAGAAAAAAAACCCCAAAGCAACCATCTAAGAGAAGAGTCATAAATAGTGAAAGTTATATTTGCCTTTAAGCAATACCAATCTTATGGAAGTTACTCTCACATTGTCCTATATATGTGTCCTTAACATTTTTCTAAGCTGAAGAACTCAGCCTATTCATAATTAGAAGTTTCTTACACTGAACGTATCCATTAATCTTTAATTATTTTCCCACACACAAGCATATAGGATTTGACTGTACAATCCAAACACATAAGGAGAAACATATGAAAAATCACACTGAACACATGGGCACCAGTCTTGCAAAGATTTGTGGAAATGCATCATTTTCATCCCACTGCTTCCAGTTTTCCAGGGGCAGCCTGTGTCTGTGCTCCCACTGCCTCTCCCCTCAGCCATGCACCCCTCTTATTCCTCTCCTTGGAACCCTTCTGTAAGCTCAGGCTTGCCAAAGCCAGGCCTGGGTAGACTTTTGACTTTCAGACTGCTCATAACATTTTGGCATGTCCTCTGAGCCTGCTTCCTGTATCCATCTGTTTTCTCTTGGCTTTACCTGGAAGATTTTGGGGCAGAGTCTGTCTTTTTTATTGTGTGTCTGTGCAGCATTTTGTGCAGCAGCATCCTGATGTCTCTCCAGGGTTTCTTGCTGTTACTCAGCCTAACTCACTGATATTAAAGCAGGGCACCAGGGGGGCTCTCACTGGGACAATTCAGAGCCCAAGGCAGATGAATAAATATCTACAGAATCACAGGCTGCCTGATGGAGGCTGAAACATTTCATTTGTTGAAGTCCTTTTAGTAGGAGAAAATTATCTCCACGCAATTTTCTTTATGACTTGCTCTCCTCTGACTTAAGGATCAGTTACTTTAAAAAGTGTGACTCTGTCCTAAGAACTGCCACATAAACCCATGGCCCACAGTATATTTTTACAGGCACATTATAAACTTCACAGACTGACCAACCACCACTTCCATATTTTCATTCCCCCTGCTTCCTCACATCAGTGTTCTGAGGGCTAGAAGCACACAACATCCCCAGCACAGCTTTATTTCCAGCAGCAAAACTTGCAGAAAGGTTTGTGTGATGCCCTGGAGTTGGGATCCCCTTCCCTAATCTCCCAGCAGAGCTTCAGGCCAGTGCTCCTGAATCATCCCCTCTGGCTAAACCAGCTTCCCACTGGCACAGCTCTGTTCTGCTTTGGCTCCAAGTCACCAAAGGGGAATAATCTGCCCTCCAGGTTCTAGGATCAGATCCCCAGTTTGAGTGATCCATGGTAATTCAGGTGCCACCAACAGCAGTGAGGGACATTGTGCCAGCTCAGCCTGCATCCTCACCACCAGCAGGCACAGCTGTTGCACCAAGTCACAGAACTCTGCAGCAGGAAATGTTTTATTCCCCATGCACACATTCCTGGTCACTCCTGCAAAGGGGGTCCCACTCCACATTTACTCAAGCTTGTAAAATCTGGAATATTGTAGCACAACAGGAATTCCAGGTCCCTGTGAGAGCACTTTACTGTGCTGATCTGCAATAGGTGCCCACTGATGCCACAGGTGGGAATTTCATGAAGAGCATCAGCTCTTCATGGCTGTGCACATGAGAGGCTGGGTGGAAAATCCTGCCCACCTTCACCTGGTAAGAGCAGTTCACTGATTTGGATCGCCTGATTTCACACCCAAGCCTCTCATTAATGCCCTGGGACAGCCCCTGTGTTCACAGGGGCTCCTTCATGGCACTGCAGCCTTTCCTTCATGGCAACTCACCAGCCTGGGATTGTTACAGAGCTAAAACCAAAAAAAGGAGGAGGAAAGAAGACAAAGTCACACAGCAAAGCAAATAAGATGCATGACATATTCTAAAGTACAAAACAAAAAAAGTAAAAAACATATTCTAAAGTACAGCAGTCCTATCTCAGGCAACAAAGAGAGACTGAAAGTTGGAGCATTTAACTACTTTCAAATTGCTTTTGCACGAGCCCTGCCTCTTTGAGTGTTAAAGATTGCTCATAGCTGCAAATTAAATATTTTGGGAATTACAGATAATGGAGACCCAGCATCCTAATGGCACTTGGAGGCATAGCTGTGTAATGCAATCTCCTTTGTATTAAGGGAGGTTCTTTTCGTCTCTCTTTATTGTATTCCCAGGTTATTTCCTTGTCTTTTATTTACTGTTCCTCTTGTGCATGAGAAGCACCCTGTTAGCTACAGGCCAGGACCATCAGTTCAAGCCTGGGTGTTTCTTGGTCTAAGACATACTGATTTTAGGAGTCACAAAATATATTAAATACCTATAGGTGACAGGAAAAAAAAGTGTGGGATGTGTAAATGTTTTAAAGGTTATTGCAAATATCTTCACCATAAATGAAGGTAGATGACACATAGGTTGTATGTGAGGGTAAGTTAGTTTTTATTATTATTATTATTATTATTATTATTATTATTATTTTTAAAAGGCTCCATTCTTTGCTTACTGTAAGTGGAGCAACATAAATGGCATTTAATAACAATACAGTCAAATACATGTTCAAATTCCCATAAGAGAAGAAATACAGTCTTTTTGATTTGCTCCTATAAGAAGATATTTTGAAATTAAAGAGATTGCAGAGTGTAATAGTAATCTCATTTAGTATAAACTACAATTACCAGCATCAAAAATGTAATGTGGAAACTACCTGGAGAGACAAACCAAGCTGGCAAGGCAGAACTTTCCCATGTGGGATGGGAGTTAAAGAAGAAGAAATAAAATACTATCTATACTAAACATCATGCTGCAGATAAAGACCTCAAATCCTCCTGCTTTATTCAGAATCTGCTTGGATGAGGCACTGGAATATTTGGAACAATCAGTTTTTTTTTTTTGGAACAAAATCAGTTTTGGACCAATCCACTGGGGCCTGAACAAGTCATCTACATCTAGGTCAACAGAGCAAAACTCTTTTGCAAAGTCTCAGTCTCCATCCTCAGCATCATCCCCACCTCATGGTGCTGCCTCAATTTTGGCTGAACTGTGATGGTTTCAGGTTACAAACAGCAGCTTTAACCCCAGGATCCCAGCAAACAGAACCCTTCCCTTTTTGAAGAGCAGCCAAAAGAGATTCAACCATTTCTGAAAAATCACTTTTGGACTACTAGGCAGGAAAAACTGAGGACACAAACACCCCCCTGCCAAGCTGAAAAAACCTGGAAACCAAAAGGCTCAGCAGTCACCACTGCCATGCTGATGCTCCAACACCTGCATTTTACTGCCCAATATATCCATGAAATGGGAGCTCCCCTTTGCTGGATGAATGCCCAAGCAGTGATTCTGTACCCACAGAGATTCTGTCAAACTGAACCTTTGAGAACACCACAGGGAGAAAGGCCCTCAGTTATTTGCAGCATAATCAGGAATGCCTGTCCTCAAATCCCTTATCCCTGGTGAGCAAGCAGCTGTATATTTTCAAAAAACCCAAAGGAGCAGAATAGGGAATGACAACAGATATATCCTCTTCACATCTAAAGAGATACTGGAAATACTATTTAAACCAACATTTTTATGTTATTTACCGCTTTTTTTGCCTTTAAGAGCTCTGAGAGAGCTCTCAAAGGGTAATTTGTACTCCTGCAAACCTGTGGTTTTTTTAGCACACATAAAAGATCTGCTGTGTTTTGATGTTTTCTGAGCAGCAGGTAAGCCTAGATGCCAGCAGCATGGATGGGTTTGGGTGTCCAGCTGGAGCTCAGGGGCACTGAGGGGTGTCCTGTGACACAGAGCAAGGACAGTGTCACACCCCAGTGTCACACCCCAGTGTCACACCCCAGTGTCACTTTGCCCTTGGATGAGGATGGCTGGAGCTCTGTGACTGCCTCACACGCCTGGATTCATCCTGTCCCCCAGCCCCCTGCCCAAGTGGACACCAATTACCAGCACAGACCAGCAAGCCTGACCCAGACAGTGCAGGTTTAATATTCCCTAATCTCCATTTTCCCATCCTTAATTAATGAGACTGTCAAAATAAATTGGAGCCACAAACCAAGAGGTGAACACGAGGTTATGATTCACAGCCTGTGCTCGTACAAATGTCTCCTCTTCTGACTAATGGAGGAAACAGGGTCACCAAGATGTAACTGAGGAAATTCTTTTGTCCTCAGATTTGCTAAAGTTGCTCAGATGTGACAAAAGAATCTGCCCAGCCAGGGTTTTTCTCCAAGCCTGTTTTGAGCAGAACCATCTCACAAGGACAGGAGGCATCACCACTGAACCCAGCACTCATCAGGTGCAATGCACTTAGAGCTGGGGAGGTTCTGGAGCCTTTAAATAGACTGAACATTCCTTCCCTGGGAATTAGATATTGCAGAGAGGTCAAGTGAGACACACAGGGATAAAGAGCAACAAACACTGAATTTCTGTGGCTCAGCTGCTCTTTGGGTTCAACCTCTCTTCTTGTGCCAGTTTAAGTTGCAGTCTCTGATTGATTTTGCTTTACAATCCAGGAAATGGAAGACTTGAATCTTACTTTCCACATCTAACTACAAAACTGATCTGGCCCCTAAAATAATGTTGCAAAAAGGTTTGGAAGAGCCTTTGAACTTAAAATGTAATAGATAAGCCAAGGAGAAAAATTATTATACTTAAATTAAATATGGCAACAACAAATAAACCAGACAATTTGTTGCACAGTATGGATTCTGAAGGAGAACATTGCATCCATTATTTCTTATCGTTGCTCCAGGAAAGAAATTCACAGTGAAGGCAAAAAATGAAGTTAGCAATGATTTTTCACTCATGAACCTTTCTCCAGGGATGAGTTATAAAGGAAAAATATGTTGCCTGGAAGAAGAGAGAAAGCAAGGATTATTTATGTTTATATATTTAGTAGCACACTTGCACCCATACTTACTCTGCTATAGAAAAACCATTCAACAGCACGTTTATACTTTTTCTAATTTTGTCCAAATACATGAAATAACTTTTTATTCAAGGAGTAATAAAGCATCCATGCAAGCTGATTCTTGCCTTTATCTGGGGAAAGCTGAAAAGGAAGGCTTTCTAAATATCATCTGGGTCACAGGGGAGCAATAACACTAACCCAGATTATTTGTACCCAAATGTGCATGGGACAGGCTGGGACCTCAAAGGGAAGTGAGCAGACAGGAAAACAAGCTGCCAGAATCAGAACAGAAGTTTTCCAAGCAGAGAGGACAGGAGAGGGACTGTAATTAGGGAAAGGTGTTGATTTTAAAAGTAGTTCAGGAATATCAAAGAGTGGGGAGCTGAGAATGACGAAGGCATTTGGGGGAGAGCAGGCATTAGATCAAAGGTAATATTACATGAAGCAGGGCATCAAACATCTCACCAAACAGGAGGCACTGAAGTGTAAATAATGAGTAAATAGAGGAAAGGCTGCTGGAAACAGGGTAGGTGTGGTGTAGAAATGTACAGGGAGCAGGCCAGCCCCAAACACAGCAGAGCCAGTGCACAACAACACTGCCATTCAATAAATTTAAATGTTCAGTGGAGGATGGAGGGACTGTGTTTGTTGGTTTGTAAGTTCAATGGCCAAACCAAACTTTGCAGTCTATGGGCATGTTTGTCTACTACAAACAAGGATAATAGTAAACCTTTTGCAGAGGCATTGAAAAGAAGCAAAAATGTGTTTTCTGCCTCTGAAGAGGTTTAACCAGTTGTGGATCAGCAGCCTTAGTGCTGACCAGTCTGGAAATCTCCCAGTTTGCCAACAGCCTGGTCCTGCACTGGGGTGATCCCTGTCAGCTTATGACACAGCCTGCAGCCATAATTCATCAGGGTACATCAGTAATTAGGTCAAAGAAATGGGACCAGCCCCAGGATTAGGATTCTGCACACACCCACATAGCCTGTGGCACTGCAGCTGAGGAAATGAAGATTCTGAGAGATCCCTTGGCAGTGTGGGGAGCCCCACCTGGACCTCTCTCAGGGGTTTCCTTGGGAAATATCCTGTGCTGAATTACTGATCATGTAAACAAACAGCGATGGAGACAACTGACACATTTCCAAAGTGAAAACAAAGAGCAGAAAGGCAGGAAATGGTGAAGTATAGAAAAGCTGAGGAATGCAAGCACTGACATTACCCATATTGAAGGATATCCCTGTTACTCCATGGCAGAATAACAGCATTATGCCTTCTAGCTCATGGTGGTACTTTGGTAAATCCCTTAAGTAGATTAGAAAGAATTACAGACACTACTGGACAAGTAAAACCCCTGCAAACAGGTAATGTGCATTTTTAGTGCACACAGCTACCAACAAAACCATGGTGCAGAAATGAGTGGAGAAGCAGACTTCCTTGGGTTCCTGATGGGGAAGCTGGTGAGGAAAATGGAGGGTAGGAATTTTAAGCCTTACTTGTTCCCTTCTGATGATTTCCATGCTCAGCTGCTCCCCATCCCTTCGGACAAGGTTCAAGATAAATTCCTCCTCTCTCATGAAACAGCAACCCCCAGTTATGCACAGAGGGATTGCAGAAACCATCTTTGTGCTGCTTTATTTCATGTCTCCATGTCTTGTGATGTGGCTTTTACTCTCAGGGAATTATATCCTCTATCCAGGCTAAGCTGGAGAAGTCCCACTGAACCTTAAAGGCATTAATTCCTCTAAAGGTTCTGCTGATTTTCACTCTACAGCTGGTATTTTTACAAACTAAACCTATTGTGCTCTTCTGCACTCCTCTATTCACAAGAAAGGCTTCAAAACACAACCCAGATCACTCCTTTAACGAGCTGCACAAACACATAAAACCTGAGCATGCATCCATGTCCTCTCCAGCATCTGGGCTCTATGGATGGGTTTACCATAAAGCATTAAATGTCTTTTTTGCTAGCATTCAAAAGAATGCTTGGTTGGTGCCTCCAGACATTTTTCATTTCCCACTTCAAGCAGGATTCAGGATTTATCAGACCTCCTCATGCTTCTCTAATTGGATTCTTTGCCCATTGGAAATGCACAGGAACATTCTCCTCAGAACAATGCTCCCAGACAGAACACGTCTTGTTTAAAAATACATAAGTACGTTTCTTGTTTGAGCACAGAAAAAACAACATTTCAGATTCCTCAAGAAAAACTTCAAGGACATCAGGAGATGCAGGGCAGGCTGGTACTGACCCAGCA
Source organism: Buphagus erythrorhynchus (assembly GCA_013400855.1). Classification (NCBI taxonomy): domain Eukaryota; kingdom Metazoa; phylum Chordata; class Aves; order Passeriformes; family Sturnidae; genus Buphagus; species Buphagus erythrorhynchus. The sequence goes on along the minus strand of VZTT01025492.1, from coordinate 124,427 downwards.
GAAGTGAGACCTGCAATAATTTCACTTTAATCCAGTTTTCTCCTACAATCAGCCACTGCTTATTATTCCTTGTCAATAACTTGGTTTGTATTTCTCTTTGCCATACCCTGAAGTTTCTGTACTCTTCAAGTAGCAGCAAAGTCACCAAACACAACTGAAAACACACAAACCACAGTGTTGTTATTCAGGGGGTACCCACATCCCACAAAACTAAAATCCAGTCAATCATTTTCCAGAATATGACACTGCATTACTATTACACAGAAAGATTTATTGAATTTACAGAAGGATTTACTGCCTGAAGTTCTGTATGAAACAATGACTAAGGAGCAGCAAAGCATCATTTTACAGTGCACAGCAAAAATCTGCAGATCTGAGAGAATTTTAAGGGCTACCACAGACTGCAAACCCTGTAAGGATCTGTAGACATCTTCTGGGGGCTGCAGCTAAGGAGCCTATGTGAGATTTGGGGTAGAACCAAAGGAAAGGTGAATATTGGTGTGAATGGAGAACAGATGGGAATTTCTGGATGTGGAGGCACCACGAGGAGCACACAGCAGGTCTCAGAACAGCCTCTGTTCGTGGCACTGAGATTTGCAGCTCATCAGAACTCCAAAAATGCCAAAAGTGCACTTTCAAAACCTGCACATGGTCACCAGGCTAAGACAACCCCAGGAGACATGAAAGGGGTTGATATTTTCACATAGCTGACATTTTACCACAGCTGATATTTCCACATAGCTTAAAAACATTTAAATAAAAATAAAATTAACTTAAAATGTTGTTATTGTTTATAGTTGTTCATCTACTCTTGATTCAGACATGGATACTTGCCACACTGATGCAGCAGCTTTGCCTACAGAAATTATGAAAGAAGATCTGGATCAGGACTTTAATCCTATTATTGACTATGACTATTTTCTGATTTACTTGGATGAGTGTCTCTGAAGATTTTCCCCCCAGAAAGCCTTGCTGCCTCTCATTGCCAGAACACTGTGACCACTCCAGGATGGTCACTCACAGAACAAATGTGCTGGCTGTGGACACACAGATCCTTCTGAGAAAAGGCAAATATCACTTGTCCTTTCTTTTTCCTCCTTAAAAAGGGCAATTCCCTGGAAGTTCACAGTAATGTGCCATAGTTCCTTGTGAAGAGCTCAGCTGAGACTGGAAGATGTGTCAGTCACTTGGTTGGCAGCATGTGGAAAGTGTGAGTTTTTCTACGTTACCCCAAAGAAATTCTGATGGCAAGTATCTCTTTGAAAAGAAACCATTTTGGTTTTGTTGCTGTTGTTTTGGGCTTTGGGGTTTTTTCAAGAGTACTTATTAGAATTCTGGCCTTTTGGGAACTGGAATTCACAAAAAAAGCATAAAGAATATCTGCCCCCAAAGCTCAACTTCATTTCCAAAGTGTCATTGCAGACATGGACCATCTCCTGTGCTCCAAGTGGTGCCAGGATTTGATCCAGGGGGTCAGGATTTTCAGAGGACAATCATAAGGGCTTCTTCACCCAAACTTTTCTCATTCCAACAGTTACCTGAACCCTTCCATCACTCCTGTGCTGAAGCTCGGTCCCCTGACACAGCTGAGATATTTCCCCACATTGAGCTGGTTTGGCTCAGAGTTTAAATGTCAGAGAGGTCTTCAGAGCCCTGAAATGTGTGTGTGAATATTCCTGGAGAGCCCCAGGGGGAGGAACTGCTGGAAGTGCTGAGGAGGAATGTGGATGGATGGCACCTGGAGGGAGGAGGGTGGGCAGGGCAGTTCTTGGGGAATGTGGCATCCTGCTCCCACAAAACCTCATTAGGGTTTCACGTAACATTTTTAACCCCAGTGGAAAATGTCATTCTCACCTGACATCCCAGTGTTTCCATTTCAGATTTCCTGCTCATCTGCATGATCCTGAGAGGATGTGAGAAGCCACACACACATTGGAATAATAGAAATTAATCACTCCGTTAAAAGAAGCACCTGAAATCCAGGCCCTTTGAAATTAATATGCAAGCACTCTCACCAAGGGCAGGACTTCACTTACTGGATGTACTCTGGCACAGGGCCAGTGGCAGTAGATCAGTGTCAGGGTGGCTCCAAGTGACTGCTCTGGCAGTGATGGAGCACAGGCACTTCCTCTTTTCTCATTCCCTTACTCCCATTAACACATGCAAATCATCTGCCTTGCTGTGTCTCTTGTTTTAGCAACCTCAGTTAATCCCCTGCTAACACAATTTTATTTTGTCATGCCCAGTAGACATTTAGGCAGTCTATGTTTTTTTTCTTTGGAGAGAGAGGAAAGAGAGAAACAAGCCCTGATGTGGAGAGATGAAGAATGGCAGAGTACCAAAGCACAGGAATGAATGCTGAAGGACCTTCTCCTCCTATTAAGAGCCTGCTCAGGAGTAATGCACTAAAATGCACAGCTCAGAGGCTTTCAGACAGCAGAGGTGCTCATAAACTCCTGAATACACTTGTCAGCTAATTCTCCATTGTGCTGCATTTGTGGCTGGATCCCCACCACTGCTGCAGAACAATGCTCTCTGCACATGTCATTGTTGGGGACATATTTTCCAGACATATGCCACTCACTGGTGGTTGTTAAATGCTCCATCCATAAACCATTATGTGCTTCTATATTGAGGTTTCTCTGCAACAGGCAGCTGTTTGACAGGGAATAAACTCCTGGGGACAGCAGCAAATCAAATTAAATATATCTCCACAGAGCTATCATAGGGGGCTGCATGGCTTGATAGGCTGCATCAAGAGCAATAAACACACACAGGAAGAGCAAACCTGAGATAAATCAAGATAGTCCAAATGAGCAAAGAGGCAGACAAATCACCAGTGCCTCCGTGAAAGCCATTAGGAGTTTCAGTGATCATTTCAACAGAGCCACTATTTCAGCTGTCTGTCTGTGGGCAGGAAGGTTTTAATCCTATAAAAATCAGAGATTATCTAATTAGTGTTCTTTTCTCCCTCACTTTATGAACTTGGTTATGGGGAATTACACTCACTGATATGCCAATAAATAAATTCACTGAGGGAAAAAAAAAGAAAAAAAAAAGAAGTGGAATGCGTTAATAGTTCAGATTTCATTCATTCTCTTTTCTAATATTTATTTTCCTAATATAAATAAACCTGTAAACCTGTAAATTATATTTCCTAATATAAATAAACTGAGTTTAATATGGGCCAAGGAAAGAAAAGGGCCTGATTGCTTCATGGAACATATTTGCCTCAAACAGTGGCTTATTCTCATTGAGAATGTTTTTATAAGCATGACAACATGAATATTTTCTTACCTCCTACTTCTATGTATGCATCAAAGCCTATGGAAGACAGACTGGTAGAGGCACACTCTGTACCAGGGAGGAAGAGAAACAGCAAAAGAGATGCCAACATAGTGAATAAATTCCTCTTAATTAATAAATTTCATCACATTAACAATGGCCTAAGTGTAGGAATGAGCACTTCAGGGAAAAAGCGCTCACATATCTTACTTCAATATATTTTATATCAAAAACCTGCTCTTTCAATACTCCCTTTCTGAGCCACTTGTGTCAGACTGAATAGACTCAAATCCTCAGAATTATTTCCTTCAGGAAAAGAAATGATGAATCTGTGTAGCAGCAAGAAGAGCCTTGTTCTACTTTAAAAGCTTTCACTCCTACATCATTCATTCTGTTAAGGCTCTCTCACCCAGCACTGCACAGGCTTCAGATCCAGCTGGGGAACTGGAGTTTACAACACCACATTTTATTGGCTTCGTGGCTTCTCTCAGAAATCTTATCTACATCAGCTGCATATTAAGGAGCAGAGAAATAGATCTGTGCTGCTGTGCCTCACAGAACAGTCCCTTAGCATCAAACACAACCTGTGTTTCTCCATGGTGGGTCTGCCAAGAATCCCTCCAAGGCTGTGTGGGAAAAGCTGAGGCAGAAGCAGTGGACAGCTGTCCCTAGTTAAGCTAGCCTGGTATTATTTTAAAATTCAGTCCATTCAACTTGAAAGTTCCTGTGCACCTCCATACCTTGGTTAGCAACAATTTTCAGCAGGGAGGATATTTTGATATTATACCCTAGATTTCTCTTTGGGGACGAAGTTAGGAGGAACAGGCATCACTGTGCTCTGCTGTGTGTTATTGCACCTTCAAAAAAATGCTTTAGCACCTTCTCCCCTCAGTGCTCTGCTGGTGAGACTGGGACATAACCAGGTTCTTGTGAAAGCTGCACAAATCTGATCTGAAGCCTCTGGAAGTCTTTGTCTGCACAGGCTCAGGGGAAATACAATCAGACTGAATTCCTGGAAGCATTTAGCTGTCCCCAGCATGCTCCACTGCTTGGCTTGCAGCTCTGAGCCAGAATTCCCTCTCCAGCTGTGTCTCCTCCAGCTCAGCTCCCTTCCTGAGCAGGGTCAAGCTCTGGGAACTTCACCTGGATAAAGCAAACTGTCCTGAGACACCAGCCCTGCTGCTGGGCACCAAGGGAATAGAACAGGGCATGAAGGGCTGGGAGCCAAACCAGAGAAAAGCAGCAAGGACAGTGCTGGGGTAGCATCAGCAACAGGAGGTGAAAATCACAGATCTGATGAGGAATTTTACAGGGTATGAAGATTGGGATAAGAGAGGCTGGGGAGCAGCCCTGCAGGAAGGGATCAGAGTCAGGGGTGTCCTGGGAGCCAGGAGAGCAAAGCCATCCTGGGGTGCTTCAAACACAGAACTTAAAAAATAATTAAAAATAAAATAAGAATTTAAAAAAACAAAATAAAATAAAATAAATAAAAAATAATAAAACCCAGCCCTACTGATTGCCCAGAGCAGCTGTGGCTGCCCCTGGATCCCTGGAATGTCCCAGGCCAGGTTGGACAGGGCTTGGAGCAGCCTGGGACAGTGGAAGGTGTCCCTGCCATGGCAGGGGTAGAGCTGGGGATTTTTAGGGTCCCTCCCTACAAAACCCACCACCCTCCCATTGCAGGGTGCCTGTGCCATTAATACAGCAGAGAGCTGCACATTTTGATTATAACATCAAAGATCTACGGTGCAAAATGTGTTTCAAACACAATCTGAAGTTTGAGTAGGACTCAAAAAATGATTATTCAAAAATCCAATTAAAACTTTATCCTTTGCCTAAAGGCATCCTCTTAACTCCAGCATAACTCGTTAGGAGAACTTTAGTTGCAGTAAAAATATGAAGTTTCAAGGCCATCTCATCAGGAGAATATTCTCTGAAAAAAGCCCACAACAACATTTATTTTAAAAATTTAATCAAACAGAATTTAAATATTTAAATTGCATTTTAAATACTGTTCTGGAACATGAAGTCTATCTAAGTATATTCTTAGATACACACTGTAATAATGTAATGATTTTTTTCCCTATTTAAAGTTCTGGCATCATTTCCTTTTCTTTTCTAATTAGGCAGAAACAACATGTGTAAGGTTAATTCTCAGTCTTTCTCTTTCTCCACCACTCCTCTCAACACTCCCAAATTCTGACTCTGGTTAAGATTCAGTAAATAATTCCAATCTAATCCCCAGTAGCTGGGTTAATGAGTTGTCTGGTTTAAAAGTCACATTTAGCAGAGAATTTCGCAAATCTGTTTCAGTAAATGAGTTACTTTCATTTTCCTTTATACTTTTCATTCTTTAAAAAGAAAAAAGGCCTATTAGCTTAAACAACTTAGTAAAAATTACTTTTTTCTTGCCATTTCTTAAGAAGGGAACCAGAATATCTTTTATTTCCTCACCATCTGACCAGGTACTGTTTAATTTATCTCTTTCAGGTACAGCTGCTGCCTTCCAGAGATTATCTTTGTTATTTCTGCCCACAATTAAGAGATGATAAAGAGGAAGAGATGGATATTGATTAGTATTACACACAATATAAAAATGCCATACAACCTTCTGGTTTTCAGTACTGAGCTGTTGTGACCTAATGCATCCTGCAGGCAATTATGGCATCTCCAGGAATAGCCACATGGAGGAAAAGCAACAGAAATCTGCATTTGCACATGATCATTCCAGCCTTGGCAGCACAGAGATCTCAGGTTGGCTTTTTTTGGTTTAATAACTTTTCCAGCATGTCAGGTTACACCTTGCTGTGCCTCAGCATTCCCCAGTCTTGCTACAGATTTATGAGTATACATTCGTTTATTAGATATAAGTGGCAAAAAGTGGGGTTTTTCTGTTTTTTTTTTTTCTGAACAGTTTTGGGTATCCACAATAAAACCCAAAACTGATTACAAAATATCTTGAATATAATCCACTTATGTTAATTCCCTACCTATAAGCATTTAGCTTGGAAATGCTAGATTTGCTAAATTACCAAGGCAATCCAGCTTTTCCCATAACCTGTGGCTGATGCCTTGGTGGAAGATTTATGGCAGCTGCCCGTGGAAAACTGCCAATCAGTAAATTGCAATCAGACAGTAAGTTGGGTATGTGCAGGAATACACCTGAACAGGACCTTGACATCCCTTTAGGTCCATTTATCACTCCTTTTTTGAGGCCAGGTACTCAACAGTGAACATGTATACAACACCCCAGTGGCTGACACCTTTGCTTGAGAAAGATTTGGGTTCAAATTTCTTGAAAAATGCAAATGCTTTTGGAAGCAGTAAAAATACCAGACAATAAATGTGATGGCCCGTTCCTTATTTCCTAAATAAGCTAAAAGTGTTTTAGCTGCTGCTGGCATGCTGAGCATAACCCTGACCCTTCCTTCCTAGAGGAGCTCCCTCACCAAGAGGCTGAAGAATCACACTGCCCTTACCTTCCTCTACCTTTACAACACCTTTGTACCCTTTTCCCCAAGGAGAAATTCCCACAGGGGGCACATTTTGTAGCTTGTGACACTCAATAACTAAAATAAATTCCAGAGATAGACATGGGAAGTTTGTCTGCTTCAAGTTTGTCTGTCTTTCTTTCAGCAGGGGCTCTGTGATGGGCCAGCACCTGCAAGGGAACTGCAAACTGAACACCCCCAGCCAAGCCCTGTTTGTCATTGCTCACACAGGGCACATCTCAGAACACAGCCCCACTCAACCCCACACAACTGGCACAACGGGAGGCCCTGCTCCTGTGACAAGAAAAACAGCCTGAGCTGATCATAAACAAGCCTAAGTGACAAAGCAACATAATTTCTATTGATTTGCTTTCAAAGGCAGGATGCAGCTGTGAAACTGAGATGCTTTTCCACGCAGCCCCTTGCAGCACAGCAGCTCCCACTGCTCACTGAGGGGAGGCAGGGAAAGCAGCCTCCCCCTTTCCCTCTCCACACTCTGACAGAGGGTGTTCTTTCACATCCTGTGCTCCTCAGAAATGGCTCTGCAGTGGCACTCCCTGACAAGGAGAGAAAGAAACTGGATGTCTCTCTTCTCTCAGTGCTGTGGAGACTCCCTGTGACAGAGTACAATTCTCTCCAGGGACAGTTATTGTCCTGGTAAGTAGTGCAGATGGTGAATATTTAATTTTTTTATCCTCAGCATCTTTCATGCTAAAATCTCTCTTTAGTAGCAAGCTGGAAAAATCCAACAGAAAGAGAAAATCAATGGCTAGTGAAAGAAAACTAATAGCACTTAACAGCTGATGGCTTTTATGGGCAGCCTGTCCCACCTTCATCTCCAAACGATCCTTTAGCACTCACATTGGTGCTGTGATTCTGACACAGAGCTCACTGCAGGAGCTCTGGCCTCACACTGCTGACTTGTCAATGTAACAGATGATGTGACCTCAGAAAGCACAACACAACCAACAACCACAACCACCACAACTGCTGAAAAGGAAACAACTCTGCAGGTGCTGAGGTTTGATGGAGACCAGATGTCACCTAACAAATGTAGCCAGCCACAAGAGCTCCAGGAAGAGGCTGCTGCAGCTCTGCCATCTCCTTCTCTGCCCCACAACTCCTGGGAATACCAGCAGATTAAACTGGTGATTAAACTGGCAGGGGTGACTGGTTAACTCAGCATCCAGAGAAACGTGGCACCTGCACGAGGTGACAGGGACAGAGCTGATGGTGACATGCCCACCACAGCTGAGAAACCACTCCTGGAACCACAGGTGGGAATCTCCTTGCCATGCCCAAATGCCAGCATCCATCCTCCTGATTTAAGAGTGGTAGGAATAGAGAGAAGCCTGCTTCCCTTGAGCTGTGTTTCTGTGTGAGATCTGTGCAGGCAGGTCTGGGAAATAACTGAAGTGTTAACGAAGCATTAGCAGCTCTGCTTTTCCCCCTCATAAGCTACTATCATTTCATGTCACTGAACCAATTCTCATACAATTGTCTGAGGCTCCAAGTGGAAAAAACTCATTATCCTTCGAGTCCAGCTGTTAAGAATATAGGATTATGTTGTATTTCCATCTGCAGTACAGCAGAAGCATTAGCTCTTTTTGAACTATGGCCAGGAGGATGCAGATTTAATTGCCCTCACAGCTCCTCCTGCTTCAAAAATAAAACTATCTTTCAAAACCATTGCATTTTCAGAACTCTTTCACTTGAAGTAAGCAACCTGATTCCCTCAAACTTGAAGTTTAACAAAGACAGAGTTCTCTTGTTCTATTCCTGCCAGCCAAGAATGGCTTGTATGTGTTTATACAAGCAGATAAATTTCACCCAGAAACCTGAATTCCAAGGCAGTTGAGAAAGATTAGAAAGCCCAAGAGAATGGATCACTCTTAAAAACAGGAGTGCCCTGTAGTAACTGTGTGGTGAAACTGTTATCAAGGAGGGTCACTAAGTGAAGGAGGGGAGATGCTGAAATCCACAAACTGTGATTTATTGAGAAAATTTGTTTTATTGGTTTATAAATCACACCTACCTCTTTATTTAAAAAGCTCTTTATCAACTTAAAACATTACCAGAGCAAAAATACAATATACATATTTAGAAAGTCCTCAACTGATTCCCAAGTAACAATGTGGCTTCTTCTCCTCTCCTATTTGAACACTTCCTTATTGCTCATTAAATTTTAGCATCCAAAACATGCAAATATAACATAGCATACTTGCTGTACTGAGATCCTGATTTTTCAACATTAGTGAAAGGCTTTTCCATGCTCCAGCAAAGAAAGGATTAAGAAAGGATTCAGTTTGAAAAGGGAAAATACCAGTAAGTTTTACATGATATTTTTTCTGAAGGTGCAAAAGACAGATATTGTAGAAATAGAAGACAGATATTGTAGATTGCTGTTTTGATAATATATTTGACCCAAAATTTACCTTTATTCCAGGTACTTTGGTTCTGAACAATCTATAGCAGCATTTTGACAGAAAGTGCAGCTCCTTTCAAAGACAGCTCATACAATTTATCACCAACAGAATAATGTTGGCTCAGGTTTTCCATTCAAGTTACCCCTGGGCTGTAACTGATGAAGAGGATTTTACTCTCCATGAACACACAACTCCAGCCCTGCACACACCACAGGGATTTAACCAGGCTGAGTACATGGCCACATAAGCAAGACCCTGATAACCCAGGGAACTCTGAGCACATCTGTCCTACAAGGTACATTCTGATTTAAGTAAAGATGATTACAGCACTTCACAGCGAGGAACACTCACTCTGAGTGTTCATGCTACTTAATTACAGCTTGCTGTTCTGCTGGAACTGGGACACCAAGGCCAGCACCTGCTCGGAGGCTCTGACCTGCTTGGAGCCCAGGTACAGGGCGCTGTTGGAGGCTGTTTCCTCCAGGAAATACCTGTAGTTCACCATCATGCCACAGGAGGCCCCGATGCCCCTGGGGCTCGTGTCCCCCATCCAGTTTATCCTCCAGAGCACCGAGCCGTTCTGCAGGTGGAAATTGGCCACGGGGTTGAGGGCATAGCCTCGGTGCTTCTCCCCATACAAGTACCAGGCACAGAGCCTCATCAGGGGGGAATGCAGCACCTCCATCAGCCTTTCTGACCTCACCCACTCGTTGGTGTTCAAGAGTTTCTTCAGTGTTTCGCTGCTGGAGTCTCCTGTGATCTCAGAGATTTCCTTCCATTCTGATTCTGTAAAAAGTTCATTCCTTCCCTGTTCTTTTGCCTGGGAGGAGAGGAGACCAACGAGCCATTTTGTGAATCCTGGGATAGGTGAAAGTGTGGAAAAAGCTTTTATCTGAGGGAGTTCTTTCTGCAGACAAAAGGAGAGAAAAAATAAATCATGAGTTTGGTCATGATGGACACAGAGAAGTTTGAGCGAAAGGGCAGCTGATGGCCTTTGCTTTTTGGCAAGTGAAGACCAGGGAATCTGAGAAAGAACTGATATATATGGACACAAAAAAAAAGTAAAAATCCCCCTGGCAGTAACAGGTTCGTGATAAGAAGGCACTGGGAGCACACAGAAAATTTTAACACTGACTGAATGCCATTCCTCACACCCCATCTCTATAAAAGTACTTCTGCAGTACTTAGGTATTGGGTTCTGCTGTTATCCTTCTTTTACAGGCAGAAATAAACAAATAAAATCACAGGCCATAAAGAAGTGATTCTGAAGAATATTTCCTTTAAACAGACATGCAAGTTTTGAAAGCCATTTAAATACTATTTACTTTCATATGTAAGCATCTCTGGTTTTTTAAATCAAGGGCAGTTTATTATTTCAGTCTATGGTAAAATCATGAGGTACTATTTGTAGATTTTTATGGAAAGAAGTATTTCCTGAAGTTTTGAATGAAGTTCTTTACACAGACCAGCTACCTTTCATGATACTCCCTAACCCAGCAAGAAATGCAGACCATGTGATTATTCTTTTTTATTGCAAGTGTAACACTTGTTTTAACCAAGTAAAATTTCTTCTCTACTCCTACTAATTTCTGATTAAACCCTGCTAACTATGGAATCATGTAAAGCAAATCATACATAAGGAAAGCTGTCTGTCAGTTTTGGGGCATAAGAATAAACTCACTGTCACTTAGAATGAACAAAAAATAGATCAGGCAACCCTGCTGGAGGATTGGGGGCCAAGGAACAGAGGGAAGACAGAGCTGAGCTGAAACCACCCCAGTTCTGGTTTAATTACTGTTCCAACAGAAGAAGTGGTAAGAACCAAGACATTCATCAACATTACAGAAACATCTTAATGTCAGCAGAAAATTGTCTTTAAATGACTACAAACAGCGCTTTTTCTACCTGGAGGATTACCGAGGTAAGCATTAAAAAGCCATCAGGGCTCAGCTGGCGCTGGCAGGCTGTGCGAGCTGCAGCTGAGCTCCACACAGCTGCCACCTGCAGCCTGCTCCGGAGGGTGCAGGCTCAGCGAGTGCTGGGGCCGAGCACCTCTGATACCCACCAAACCTTCTCCCTTCCCTCAGCACCTTCCCGGAGGTGTGCCTGCTGTCCCCTGCCTTCCAGCACTGTGACACTCTGCAGTCTGGTGACACAGCTCCATCACCGGCACAGAATCGCTGCCTGCCCTGAGTGAAGCTCCGTGACTGTTATTTAGATATTTCAGCCTCAGGAGTCTTTTGGGAGCAGTCAGGGACAAGAAACACAGAGCAAGTTACACCTGACCAAAGAAACACCTCATTTCATCTCCTTAGAGAACCAGATAAAGAAAGCAAATTATTTAAAACACTCATTTCTGTATCTTATTGAACAAAACACCGTTTTTGTAATCAGAGCTCCCCGGAGATCCTGACTGGGTCATGCTCAGAACTGCTCCAATTACCACACTGGGATAGTGAAATTCTAGTAAAGTAGAAACCAGTAAAATAGAAACTTGTTTCTACTGAAGGACATGATGATATTTTATTTTTAAGAGTAATTCCAAAGCTGATGTCTTTAACACCATCTGTGAAATCCAGCTATCAGGTTTCCTTGCATGTGCATTTCATAAAATAAAAAAGTTGCTTTACAGACATCTCTTACACCTCGTTTTGCTCCTGAACAGAACTCACAAGGTTCTCACCCAGGAGCTGAGCTGTGCCTATTGCTTCTAGAAGGTAACAATTCCAGTCTCCTCTCCCAGCCTGCAGAGCCCGAGGCCACCTGTGCACCACCCACGATGACAAAAGGGACAACGGATTATTTCTTCCCCTCTCCCTGTGGTAAAAAAAAAAAAAAAACAAAACACTGAAAAGTTCCAACTTAAATAACTGACATGGATTCCTGGGGACATTGACTGCTCCTTGCTTATCACCACTTTCAGGAGTGACCTGTTTACCAAGACAGCCCTAAATACTGCACAGGAGGTTAGTAGCTCTTACTCTGTTAAAACCACAAAATGGGAAATGGTGGGTTTTTTACTTCTCAGAACAGATGAGACATGGGAAAGTGACCCCATTTTGAAGGTACAGTACCAACTACTACACATCTGATAAAAGCTTTCTTTAGAAGCTTATCTGAGGCATCCATTTCTCGTGGAAAACAAAATAAATGCACTGGAGTGAGCACATTTATGTTTTCCTAAACTGATGTGCTGGTTTCTGAGGCTACTGGTGGAGATCCATTAATGTTTACTTTCCTGTCAGAAACCCACACACCATTAAGAAACAGCTGCTAGTTTTCATTCGGGGTAGATTTCTGTGTTTGATTGTTGCTTTTTGTTGTTGTTTTCCTTTTCCTTTCCTTGCAGAAGAGCACAGATTTCTCCCATTATCCATATCTCATCTGAAACTGTCTTGCACTGTGAAAGCTGCAGTTCAAGGTCACATTTTTCATCAATGAAATCAAAGCCTGTTTTGGAAATTATGATCTCCCCAGGTCACCTAGATCAAATTAAGGTAGCAATTATCAACAGCCCAAGCAGAAAGCTAAAATCTGCCACCAATTGTTGAGTATTCTATTGAGTCACACAGCAGCTATCAGTTTTCTCCCTCAAATGCCAGAGGCTATAAAATCCTAAGCAGTTTTCTCAAAGGCTTCAGCACAGTTATCTGTGTCTGTCATCTGCTGACTGAATTGCCATGATGTACCTTCTGCAGAGCCACGGACTGTTCAGAGTGGCTATAAACACACTGGGAATTAAATGTCTGGCTAATGAGAAATCCATCCACCTCCTCGTTCACCAGCACCTATCAACTTGCTAGAAACGATCTGCCTGCACTCAATTTGGGGTTTGTTTGGTTTTTTGCAGTTGTCTGAAATAGTTTCAAAATCCAATTCATTTCTGGGAACAACACAAGCTTCAATTTCAGAAATACAAGAGATCATTTTTGTTGCCTGCTCCCTGCTTTATATACATTAATATAAACAAGAGACTGCATGGAATGCCTACACAGCCTATTCCCAGATTTGTACAGGGAGAACTGGGATCAAAGTGGTATCAGTGGCCTAGTGAATTTATCCCAAAATAATCCCAACAGGATATGCTCAGAAACAACAGAAGCCTGCACACAAACCACTTCTATACTATCTGTGTACAAGAAACTGCCAAAAACCCAATAACCTGCTCCAGAGAGGTCCAATTCTGATCTTCAGAATATCCCTCCCTTTACCCAATTACACAGAACAATTCCTGTGGCAAATGCCAAATCCTTATGTGCAGGTAAAGATTAAGGATTCCAACTGCAAACTGTGCAGATAAAAAGAGAGGAAACTGAGGACCCCATTTTGTGCCTCAACTTCATCCACCCTCCATCTGCTTCAATTAGTGAGACCCAAAAGCAGCAGCCATCAATTTGTCCACAGTGCCTCAAACAGTGCTCAGCCCTGGGGTGTGAAATCCTCACCAGTTTTGCCACCAATCCTAAGAAAAACCCATCTGCAAGGAATGCTTTCAGGAGAGAATCAGTGCTTGGCATCCTTTGCAGGTTAGAAGTGCTGCCCCACATATGGTCATGGTTAGCAGAGTACTTGACCAGTTCAGGCAAATTAGCAAGAAGATTTCTAAAAAATTAAATTCTAATTTAATTGTGTATTAATGAGATATTAAGGAGTATGGTATTAACTGGATTTATAGCCATCATTTTCTAGTTTAGATCAAGGTTTCAGTACAGTGTTTGGAAATGCTGTCAGATGAAGGCTTTGATGCAGAGGGGTTCTCAGCACACTCCTAACTTTGCACATGTCTTTTCCTGACCTAATGATACACATTCATGGCAGGTCCAATTTGGAGTTTTCCTCATGAAGAATGACAGCTGGGATTTCAGTTTGGAGGTTACAGTGGCACTTACAAGTAGAAGTGTCAGAGCAGGTTACACTAAGGTAGAAGTCAGGTAAAGGATTTTTACTAGAGGATAAAAGAAGTTTCAAGAGCTTGCAGCACCTTGGGACAACACAACTCAAGCAGAATTCTGCAGATCAAACAGATGTCCACAAAAGTTAACTCAAATAGCAAGTTATAAAAGTGTCTTAGTCATCTATTTAAATAAAAAACAAAATCCTCAACCCTTTCAAATGGTCTTCTTCCCAATGCATTTTATTGCCAGTTAAATTAAAGAGAGTCTCAGCTTCTGTAACCTGAACACTTGGTGATTTAGCAGCACTTGAAAAAAAGATTTGCTTATTGCACAGCCATGCAAAGTGATAAAAAATATCCTCTTCCTATCAGAGACCTCACCCATCTATTTTTACAAAGGCTGCTGGATGCTGGCTTAATGAGATGTAATTTTTGACCCAGGACATTTTTGCTGAGGCTGGATGGCTTCAGCTGCTGTCACCAAGTCCACTCAGCACTCCTGTGTGCCATTTGTCCCTCCTGAAGTGACTGAAACGATGCTCCCAAGAATTATGTCCAACCTGAGTAGAGACAACCTTGGCAAGTCCTTTGCTTGCACCTGAGCAGAAAGACAGCACGTGTGCAATAAATCCACAGAACAAGGACTTCCAGAATTTTGGGAGCCAGGCAAAACAGGTTGCCAAGAGTATTTACTCATCACATGCACTGCCTTTGCCCTAAACAACCCTGACTTTGTAGGAATTCCATAGTGGAAGTTTTTTGAAGCTGAAATATAGAGGGCTACTCTCCTCTGAGGGGTGAAGTCCCTGGGATGGGAGGCACAATGTTTGCAGCTGAAACTGAACCAGGAGGCCTTGTAGAAGAGCATCAAATAATTGTGGGAACAACAGGACAATGATTCAGAGTCACTTCACAGATGTAAAACATGCAGTGGGAGATGGTTCTTGCACCAATCAATACAAATTCGAGGACAATACTTTGGAATGAAGGCAGAGAAAGCATGAAGGAGTGGGAAGATTTGGAGAGAGAAAAATATTAACATCAAAGAGTGAAGAAAAAACTATTAGAGAGCCACATCCACAATGCATAAATATTCCTGGATTATCCCTTCTCTCTTCTTTAGCCCTAGAGTGGTTCCCTTCCAAACAGGAATGGTGTAGGGACAATGCAAGGAGATTCTTGTACCTTTAATCTATGCACACAGACTATAAAGAAACACCTCAGTCCATGTCCAGTTTGTCACACAATTTATAAACACTTCAGTCCATGTCCAGTTTGTCACACAACAATTTATGAACACCTCAGTCCATGTCCAGTTTGTCACACAACAATTTCCTACCAGCATGTTTTTCACAACACCTTTAAGCAGTGTAGGAAATTTGAGTAGGGAGGAAGAAGATCTCCACCTTGGGCATTGCATGGAAAGCACTCAAGTTTTCAATATTAAAGAAGTTGTTTAAGATTGAGAGGTTAATTTTAGGATTAAAATTTCAAGGCATATCAGCAAAGGGTTTCCTATGATAAACACTGAAGAGGGGCTGGGTTTTAAACACTGACATGTAAAAACTTTGCCATAAGTGTAAATACAAAACACACTCTTCTGCTGGACACACCCAATTTTAAAACTTGCACTGGGTTATCTAAGCAGGATTTGTCTGTTTGCCTTCATAATGCACAACTTTGCTGGTGTTGCAAGCAATTAGTTAGTGATGGACAGATAGAATGTCAATAGGGTTATTTTATGAGAGCAACTCAATTATCCAGAAATTATTTTTCGGATGTGAAAGCAGATAACTCCATGAATTTATTCCAATTTCCCCTCAGTCAAGATCAGACAGATGGCACAGCCTAATTATACCTGGACTACTGCACTTTCAACAATTGATCTAAAAGCCATTCCAAAAGCAAGAAGCAATAAAATGCAGCCAAAATATCCATTAAAATAAAATTTAAAAAAACCCCAAAACCAAAAAACTTCAGGGCAGGCAGCTACGATTCAGCAATTAAATAATCTATCGTTTTCTGGCAGTAGAAGTTTGCAGCATCCAATTTTAAGATATTTTTGTAAGTAGAACTGAAGTTCTAAATCACAGACAGTTTTCCAGACATTGTTACTAATCCAGATGTGAAACAGTGAATATAAACACAAGCAGTGATCATTACTTTTAAGTGGTAGCTTTGTCACCAATTTAAGTAATAAAGACTATTAAATAAAATAATGTGCTCAGCACAAGAATGTGACTGTCTCTTTCACACCACTCTGTAAATGAATTTTAATTCCTTTCTCCAGTTGCTTGGAAGAAAGTTCTCCAAGTACTAAAACTATTAACAGCAATCCCTTAGCATACAATGATATTATCTAAATTCAGAGAACTGACTGGCAGAAAGTAAAAGATTCTTTTAACTTTTAAGACATTTTCTTTACTACATTGCAAGACATATCTGGGCAAAGAAATCTCTCTCCTTTTCATTTTTCTCAATAGATGTATTGAGGGCACACATGCACACTGCATAAATAACTGGTGGCAAGTCAACGTGACAAACAAAACAATGAACTAATTAATGAACAGGAAGTGTTTCTGCTCCTGGAGCAGCTGTAAGATTTTGGAAAAGGCACTGTCAGGTACTTAGAAGAGAGAATATCTTGATGTGGCTCTTCCCACTCACTGAGAGGTAACAGTGCATTGTACCAGAGCAGAGCACAGCTGTGCCAAAGCCACCTTCAACAGAGATGTTCTCATTTGGCTCCAGGCAACCACACGAGGAATTCACACAGAACGTGTCACCTGTGAACAGAATGTACACCTGGCAGACATCAACCAAGAGCAGGAAATGCTCTTCCAGCTCTCCACACCACCAAAGGCTGCTCTGGGAAGAAGCTCCAAGTGTAGGGGAAGCCCCAGCAGCTCCTGAGCTGAGCATGACATGAACTGGGAACTAAACCATGCAGGGCAAACAGAGCTTGAGGCCCCCCTGCCACACCCACCTGCAGCTCCCTGACAACTCTCTTGATGAGGTGAGTCCCCAGCTCCACCCCCTGCAGGCCCTGCTGAGTCAAACTGATGGAGTAGAAAATTGCTGTTGTGATTTTCTCTGTATCTTCTGTCTCTAAAGGTGGCACTTCCTTCACTATGGCCTGGGAAAATAAGGATTAAAAATAAAAAGTGTTAAAAATAGTTATTATCATCATTATGGGAGGTTTTTTTCCAAACTTTTAAATGTGTTAACACTTTTCTCTGCTGTTTTATTCATTGACAATAAAAATCTAATGAAAAAGTAGGAAGAGCTGCTTATTCATTAGTAAGAGCAGGAAAAAACTGTAACATGGTTTAAAGTTTTCAGAAGTAATTGCAATTTGAAATTTTAGTCTCATTTTCTCTATATATTTCTTATCTTTTCTTATTCTTCTTGCTCTTGAGCAAACCCTCAAAACTTCAATTTACATAATGCACAAGACAGACAAAATATCCCTGTAATTTTTCCGTGCCAATTCTCCCATCTCTCAGAAGATGAAACAAAAGCAAATATTGCCAAATTACAGGGAATTGTGGATTTTTTTAAAAAAGCACACTGCAATCTGAGCACTTTGCTGCGTACCAAATGCCTCGGGGGCTGTACCTGGATGCTGCTGGAGATGTCACTGGTTAGTGCCACGTGCAGGACAATCAATGGCTCTCCTGGGATGGCACAGTGAGAAAAGAAGTAGCACCTTCTATAGGCCCCAACTCGACGCTTCATATCAACCCAGTTTCTCACAGGGTGCACAGCTTCAGAACTCAAGGAGAAAATTGAAAAAGAACATTACTATTATTATTAATTTATTACCATTATTATCGTTATTGTTATTATTATTTCATTTAAAATAGAGGTCAGCCACCCTACAAGCTCAGCACTTTTCCCACTGGTTTCAGTGACAAAACTTTCCAACCAAAAACCAAGAATCAGGCTGTGAATAATGTAAAATTGTCAGCAAGTTGTGACAAAGTGGATTGTAAAGGAATATTGCACACTCACTCACTAGTGTGTTTGCCAAATAACATCAAACTCATTATTTTTATTTGGAAAATACAGCTTGTACAAGATCTCTTTGCCCCATCAACACTTAAGTAACACACTTCCAGAACATTCTAGAGATTATTTTTTCTTCAAGATTTTATACAACAAGGTGGCCCACCACATAATTTAGTAATTTTCAGCTTCATCACAACTTTTGACTATTTGACAGAAATTCAGAAATCGATGTTGTAAATTCACAAATCAACGTTGTAGCTTCAGAAATCAATGTTGTAGATTCACAAATCAATGTTATAGATTCACAAATCAATGTTGTAGATTCACAAATCAATGTTATAGATTCAGAAATCAATGTTGGAGATTCAGAAATTGATGTTGTAGAGCACATTGTATAAAACCAAGGCACTCTCTTCACATGTAGTTTACAAGTGATCCTGGGCACCTCCCCAGTTCCATATCGTTATTGTTAAGCCCCTCTGGGAATGTGGAAGAGTAACTGAGAAGGTTGGAAGGAAAGGCAGCACTCTACCAGTGCAGTGTGGGAGCTACAGGATCAAATTATGGCACAAATTATCCCTTTTACTCTTTACTTCAATCCATTTTTAAAATTGGGCTCTACAGCATGTCAATGCAAATATTTCATAATTATACTTTGCCTTCAGTTCAGAAAAGCAGAGTCTTGAGAACAGTAAATCTCTGCAGCCCCATTCTTCCTCAAGGACTCCTTCCAGCCTCCAGCACTTACTCACTAATTTTCTGGAGCACTTCACAAGGTGATTGCCATGTGACCCGTTCCAGGTTGAGGAATCCTGTGCAGAACCACTCTGAGAGCATGTTCTTGAGAACTCCATTCATTTCCTGCAAACAGAATGAACAAATCAGCTGCTGAATAAGCAAGGTAGAACACGGAAATGAGAGTAAAGATAACCTTGATTGATCCAGCTACAGCACTGGGAGCTTAAGGGGAACTTATGGATCTGTTTGAGAAGATTAACCACAGAATAGTCCAGGGCTGAACCAAGGAAAATCCTTGAAGGGACTGTCTGTAGTGCAAGCAGGGACAGGCAAGATAAGGCAAAACACTGTGCACAAAAAGCAGACAATGAGTAGAAGGTTTTGACCACAAGGCTGCAGTTGCACAGTAGCCCAGATTTCAGTACCATGGAAATATCTTTCAACAGGATGCAGATAGAATTTTTCTTCTCTAAAAACATGAAAATATTTGAGCAAGAAAAATAAAACCCACCAGCATAAGACAACAGAACTGAAAAACCAAACCAGCTTTGGAGCAGTATGAGATGAAAACCAACCGTAATGTCAAACCCTTTCAGAAACATTCATTGTAATAGTGATTTTTATATTCCCTACCAGTTTCCTGCTGCCTGTATTATTAAAGATTTCCTGTCTAAATTTATTTGAATTTAACAAGTATTCTTGAACTCAGCACAGTATGAATATCCCTAAAAGAGTTTCCAGAGCTTGTTTTTCTTTCCTCCACTTGCCTTGTACACAAGACATAGTGTGGTACCAGCACCAACTTACCAACAGCCCGATCAGAAATGTGGGCTTACCTGAAACTAACTTAATAACCACTTACTTCAAAACAAAAACTCTTCATCTTCTATTCAAACTTTTATTAAATAGCTACTCCTGCACATAAAAGAGATAAAAATTAAGCTCCAACGTACTTTAGCTTGCTACATTAAAGACAAACAACTGGAAAAATATATCATCATAAATCTCATCAGAAAACCTAACATATTTTTCCTAAGTTCAGATGTAGTCTCAGGACTGTCATAAAAAGCAAAAGCATTTCCTATTACAACCTAATCAAGGTGAAAGTTGCAAAGGCACTTGTCAAAAGACACACATCAAAGAAGGTTTCTGCTGGCCAAAGTAACTTCTACAATTATTCTAAGACTGAATAAAAGGACAGGTTTATTGCTTAACATAATAGAAAAAAAAATTCAAACCCCAAAGAAGCAGCCATTCATCTGCACAGAACAATTCTGTCCTTCATGATAATATTTTTTCAATGCCTTTTACCTAAACAAATATATTCTGATTGGATTGTTTATTCTGACTTTAAGGTATCCTTTGTGAATCCTTCTTTCTGCACAGCTCTGAAGTTTTTAGATAATAACCATAAATCACTTTGGTCAAATATCCCTTGTGTAGTGGAAGTCTCCAGGCATTCCAGGATTGTTTGGTTTGTTCTCTTTTGTAGGGACACACTGTAAACCAGAAAAACAGGCTGGAGTTGTCAGGTGTGGGGGGAAAGGAACAGATTCCTATGGCTCTCTTGTCATCCATGTGCTTTTTGAAGGGCATTTCAGCTGCAGTGCAGCAGGCAGAGGTGGAACTGGAGGGCAGCACTCCTGCTGGCAGCATTTTGACTTTCTGCTCAGCATCTCCTGCAGCTACAAGGCTCAGACAGCACAGACTGACTGCAGGACAGTTATCCTGCATGGAGAATGGGAGAGTGGGAAGCACTGGAGTCATGAGTTCTGCTCCTCTGAAGGTTTAGCAAGGGATGCCAATGGACCCGAGGCTGTTTCCACCACAGAGCTCCTGCAGCTCCAGGGTGCAGCTGGAGAAAAGCAATGCAGCTGTAAGCAGAGAACAAAGTGGAGCAGATGGACTTTCAGTAATGCTCTGGGGAGAAAGAAATACTGTTTATGGGGAATTACAACTCAAACAGCCTGTCAGTTGTGAATAATAAGGTTTTATAGAACAGGGCCCTGTGCAGGAATTGGAACAGCTCCAGGTGGAAAGGACCTGCCACCATCATCCAGTCCGAGCCCACTGGGCCTGGAGCAACACGACATGGGGGAATGGCTTCAGACTGAAAGAGAGAAGGTTTAGATGGGATATCAGCAATAAATTGTTCCCTGTGAGGTTCCCCACAGAGGCTGTGTCCATCCGTGGCAGTGTCCCAGGCCAGGCTGGATGGCACTTGGAGCAGCCTGGGACAGTGGGAAGTGTCCCTGCCCCATGGCAGGGGTGGAACTGGATGAGCTTTAAGGTCCTTTCCAACCCAAACCATTCCAGGATTCCACAATTCTGTGCTGACAAAACTTCTCAGTGCAGAAAGACATCAAAGTTTTCACTATCCAAAACTGTTTAATTCAAGTCATCTAAACAAGATTCTGACTTGTGTTTATTATCTCAGTGTACAGGACATTTCCAAAAAGCTTCACTCCAACAAGGACATGCTCAAGTTTGGGTCTCTTATTTTCACAGATTTCATGTCAGGTTCTCTTATTCTGTAAATTTAGTGGTGCATAAATTGTTATTTTCATTTCAGAGGCCTTTTTAGTCATAAAAATTACATCTGCAACACTTCATTAAAAAGAAAAGCAAGCACATTCATTATTCAGCATCCCAGTCTTAAATTTGAGCATCAAGACATACCCAGATTAGTATTTCAAATTACCAGCTATACTTCAATTTCTATTAGCCAAGTCTAATAAATTGTGATTATTTTTTCTCGTTGTGCTCTTGCTACAAGACAGCAAATTACAGCATTTTTAATCTTCACATCAAGTACCTATTTCGTGGGCAACAAACAGGAAAACTCTTATGAAAACCTCCAATTAATTATTTTTTATTAAGAAGAAATGTCTCTCTGATGAGGGAACTATTTCACTTTCCCTCTCAAACTACTAAATAAAATACTCCTTGTAAGAGTTGAGTTTTCTCATGTTTTTGGAATAAACTTTCAACCAGATTTACTTCATTTGAGACTTACAGATCTACTCTGATATTGCCAACTATTTGAAGGTGCCTGTAGTGGGGGGTTGATTAAGTTCATTCTGGGTGGGGTTTTGGGGGGTTTTTGGTTGTTTTCTTTCCCCCCACAAATCACCTACAGGATCTACATAGAGAACATCCCTGGTGAGATACTGGAAAAATAACCCCACCAGCAAAACAGGATTCAAAAGTGACACAAATTAAAGGGGACTGGTTTCTGCTTTCTTATTGCTAATAGTAATTACTGCAGTGATAATGGCAGTGCTGAAAACTCTCCTGGCTCTTGTGGTTTTTATTATTGGACATCTTATCCTTAAAATTAAAATCATTGTTTCTTTCCCCTCCTCCCGTTTCTGCTCATTTGGACAATGAATAAATTGTGCTCAAGCACTTTCAAGCGACTTAATCACTTAAATATAATATTTTACTGCAATCTGTTAAACAAACACAAAATAGAAATCCTTCATCACCCAATATCTGAGCAGTCCAAGCTGCTTTTACGCTGATAGTGCTGAGGAAATAGAAAAATATTTCACATTTACAACACAGCAACGGGTAATCCCTGTTTTAATAGGTCTTTCAAATTACAAAGTAAAAACTAAGGACTGACTAAGAAATATTTTAGACTGTTTGAGCAAAACCAAAATCCCAGGAGGCCACATAACACATTCTGTAATTCTCCACCAGCATCAAGGAGATCCATTTAATTTTATTTCCACATTTCCTTGTCAGTGCAGACACAAATATACACAGGTTCTAAAACTCTTCTTGCACTTTTGTCTTTATGTTAGAATTGAAATCATCTCTGCATTAATGAAATGGCTACCCAGGACTTTTGATAGGCAAATACCAAACACTTTTTAATAGAAAACTTTTAACAATGATGGGGTTTCTTTTTTTTTTCCAGTAGATCAACACAAGACCAAGATTATAAATACACTCCAAGTACTGCTTAATTATGGAGCAGGTTTACAGATAAATCAATTTGACAAAAATGCTCTCTTTTTCATTATCTTTTGCCAGCAACTTGCACTTTTCACTGACTTTTTCTAAATCATATGGAAAGATGAAGAATATTTTAAAAGCAATCGTTGGATGATTTGCTACCTGAGATCATAATGTTGTGAATTTTTCACCAGAGTCATATTTCAAGGGCTGAAATACAAGTAAGCAAGCAAAATGTAACAAATCTCAAGAGGAAAATGCTGGCAAAGAAAAAGTAGTGTTGCAGGTGAGAGGGTTCTGAACAGCAGGAGGAAGAACTGCACCCATGAAACAGATTTTCAGGACATTTCATTCTGTGCATTGCAAGAACTCATCAGAAATTCAACTTTATAAGGACAGTGGAAAATCAGTGTCCTGTGGTGAAAAGAAGGAACAGAACACATGAAAAGAACATAAGAGAGAGAGGACAAAAATTGAAACAGCATCATGAAAAATAATCAAGCCCAGCTTTGCTGCAAATTAACTTTTAAAACAATGTATTATGTGCCACTCTGGAAAGCCCATTGCTTCACAGCAGAGGCCACTTCCTGAGTGTCAGCACAGGCAGCTCTCAGTGCTGCCATGGCCTGGGGAAAGGGCTCGCTCGTGTCTCTCCAGAGAATCGGAATCATTGATGTTGGAAAAGGCATCTGGGATCATCAAATCCAA
Source organism: Buphagus erythrorhynchus (assembly GCA_013400855.1). NCBI lineage: Eukaryota > Metazoa > Chordata > Aves > Passeriformes > Sturnidae > Buphagus > Buphagus erythrorhynchus. Next base: position 100,911 of record VZTT01025492.1, on the reverse strand, counting down.
TCTCTGACCCATCACCACCTTGTCAACCAGACCATGGCACTAAGTGCCATAAGCAGTGGTTTCTTGAACTCCTCCAAGGGTGGGGACTCCATCAACTCTCTGGGTCTGCTCCAGTGTTTAATCACCCTTTATGTGAAGAAATTCCTGCTGGTGTCCGACCCGAGCCTCCCCTGGCCCAGCCTGAGGCCGTTCCCTCTGCTCCTGTCCCTGTTCCCTGGAGCAGAGCCCGACCCCGGCTGTCCCCTCCTGTCAGGGAGTTGTGCAGAGCCAGAAATTCCCCCTGAGCCTCCTTTTCTACAGGCTGAGCCCCTTTTGCAGCTCCCTCAGCCGCTCTTCATCGAACGTGGCCTCCAGACCCTTCCCTGAACCCACTCCAGCACTCCAATATCTTTCCTGAACGGCGGGACCCATAAAGACCCCAACACTGAACTGGGCTCCCGGGACCGGTTCCCAGCCTAACGTGGCTCCAGGAGCAGCAGCACGAGCAGGAAGCCCCAAACCACATCCCCCCACACTCCCTTAGAGCCACCCAGGCCAGCCCTCACCTTGACGTGGGGCCCATCCACCGCCTTGCTCGCCAGCCCCTCCATCAGGTCTGCCCTGAGCTCCACGAGGAAGCGCAGCCCGCCCTCCAGGCGGCCCAGCTGCTGGAAGAGCCCGCGGTACTGCGGGTTCAGGTAGTAGCGGAGCCGGTCCTCGGCCTGCAGCAGCGCCCCGGGCTCCCTGCGCTGCTCGCGGGCCTGCAGCACCTTGGCGGCGGCCTCGGCCACCCGCCCGTGCTCCACGCCGAAGTCGCAGGCCAGGCGGGTGAGGAGCTCGGCGCGGGGCGGCCCGGGCTGCAGCGAGCGGTAGAACCGCACGAACTCGGCGCCGCGCAGCTCGGCGGGCGGCACCGCCTTCTCCTTGGTCTCGTAGGGCGGCAGCGGCGGCACCGAGCGGCGCAGCAGCTCCTCCATGCCCGGGGCAGCGCCCGACGAGAGGCGG
>VZTT01025492.1:79159-99865 GCA_013400855.1 Buphagus erythrorhynchus | reverse complement strand
CGGCCCAGAGCAGCGGGCGCGGGCCCAGGCGCGGGCACAGCCGCCTCATCCCGCACACCGCCGCAGGCCGCGGCACCGCCCCCGGGCCGCTCCGCGTGCGCTGATTGGCTGCGGCCGCAGACTGACAGCGCGCCCCACCAATGGGAAGGGGGGAGAGCGCGGCGGGGCTGGGGGTGTGTGAGGGGTGTGGCGGCCGCCATGTTGAGTGTGGCGCTCAGAAGTCACGGGCTGTACTTCCTCACGGCCCCGAGATCCCGCGGCACCGCCCTGCTGTCACAGTGCACCGTGCTACACTTTGGAACCAGAGGGTCCCTCAGAATGCTCAGTGCTGCACTTTGGAACCAGAGAGTACTTTAGAATGCACCGTGCTGCAGTTCGGAACCAGAGAGTTCTTCACAGTGCACAGTGCTGCAGTTTGGAACCAGAGGGTCTCTCAGAATACACAGTGCTGCAGTTTGGAACCAGAGGGTCCCTTAGAGTGCACAGTGCTGCACTTTGGAACCAGAGAATCCCTCAGAGTGCACACTGCTGCAGTTTGGAACCAGAGAGTCCCTCAGAGTGCACAGTGCTGCACTTTGGAACCAGAGGGTCCCTCAGAATGCTCAGTGCTGCACTTTGGAACCAGCGAGTCGTGTTGGACACGGTGCCGGGCTGTGCACGGAGGGTCAGGTTGGGCGTTAGAGGAATTTCCTCACAGAAAGGGTGGTTGGACATTGGCCTGCCCAGGGAGGCAGTGCAGTCACCTCCCTGGAGGTGGCACTTGGGGCCAAGGTCTGGTCCAGAAGCTGGTGTTTGGTCACAAGTTAAATTTGATGATCTCAAGAGGTCTTTTCCAGCCTAACTGATTTTGTGATTCCGTGAATCACTGAGATTGGAAGAGACCTGTAGGATCATCCAGTCCAAGTGTTCACCCAGCACTGCCACTGTAACCCCTAAACCACAGCAGCAAATGCCAGATCAGACACCTAAGCATCTCCAGGGATGATGACTCTACCACCTCCCTGGGCAGCCTGTTCCAATGCCCGACCTCCCAAATAATGAATACATTTTTTCAAACATAATTTGAATCTCCCCTGTCTCAGTTTATGACCTTACACCATCCACTGTATCCTTCTCCCCTGTGGCTCCCCTATTTCCTGCTGGGGTGTGCTGGCTTTGTGGAACACTGCTGAGCACCTGGGCTTGCACAGCTCTGAAATAAATCATTCACGTGTGTCTCAAGTGTGTCATTGTTGGCTTGGTGCACACCAGGGAACAAATCTGATTTCCTGGGCAGCTCCCCCATGTCCCGAGGAGGCTGTGGCTCCTGGAAAGCTGCTGATACTGTCAGGGACAGGGATCACAGCCCCAGGGAGCCCAGGCCAGCCCTGCTGCAGTTTTTGCTCTGAAACAACTGTAGGAAACAACACAAATTTGGTTGTGCAGTTCGAGGTCACAGACCTGAGCATAGCCTGTTCTTTAGGCGCTGTAGCAAAAAACCCATTATGAGCCCAAAGTCCTCTCAAGTGTGCCAGGACTTTGCATGAATGAAGTTAAACATCTCCATCCTGCTCAGGCTTACAAAGGTAAGACTCCTTTGGGCATGAAGGATTTGCCTCCTTTAGACATTAAACTAGCAAAACACATAGGTCACACTGATATCAGTGAAATTAGAATTGAGCAGCAATTGTCCTTAAAAGCACAGGGAATTGTGATTCTCAGCATTTGAAATAAGAATTGAGGGGAGAATCAAGCCCTCTTTGTCAGTGAAGAGACAAGAAAAGCACTGCCTAATTACAAATTTTAGAACAATATGTTAAAGAGATTCCCAAGGAAGGGGACAAAAGAAAAAACCAAACATGAGGAGTATAGTCCTAGGGAACTGAAGGTCATAAGATAAACTATTATACCCTTAAGAGAGGGAAAACATAACTCAGAAGCATTAAAATATCTAAAAAACTTTTTAAAAAACGTTTGAATCTCACTGGCAATTAATTAAGCTTCAAAATATCCCTTTCCACCTTTGGAATTTAATTTTCAGCTAAATAAAAAGCCTTTAAAGTTGCCTGGTCAGTCCTTCTCCTTCACCTCCCCAGGAAAGGAGCTGCCAGAAGAGCCTCTGTCTGTGTCAGATTCCCAGGATAATGTCTTTGGAGACAGAGGAGTAGGTAAGAACTTCCACCAAAAATCATGATGATATTTCCATATGCACTCTTTATAGCAATTCTGCAGTTTTAAATAGGGATCCATTAGACAAGTGCAACTTTTTCCATTTGGAAACTAAAATAAAAACACTTTCAGCCATGGTTCATAAAAAGAGGTGGACAGACTTTATTTTTTTTAACAAAAGAGAGCTAGAAAATTAACCTTTCCTTCTAAATGTTTAATAATGGTCTTAAATCTGCTGTGTTTGTTTGATGTATGATTCTACAATAAACTTCTTCACAATCTGATGCAAATTTGGTTGACATAAGCCCTAAAATTGTGCTAAAATGAGTCTAGTTAGTCTTTCTATTCATTGAGAGCCTTATGGACCAGCTCAGTTTCTGAGTCAGAAATTTCAAAAAGCCTGAGATAGAGATGTTGGCACAGGGGGAGAGTGATGATGGAAGGTGAAGGCTCCAGCCTGCCAGAAAATGGGCAGCATTTCTCAGGATCAATTCCATTTAAAAATCCTATCTAGAAATGCTTCTGTTCTTTCCATTTTGACAGCACTCTCAAGTTGGCCTTGGGTAGGATTCCTGCAAGAACAGAGCTCTCTTGCATGACCCACGGCCATAAAAACCAGCTACCAGCGTTGTTCATCCCCAGAAACCTCTCTGGTGCAGCTTGTAAGGCTTTGTCAAGTAAGACATTTCTTTTGAAACCTCCTACTTCTTTTTTTTTTTTTTTTTTTTTTCCCCCCAGGGAAAACTTACTCTCTGCTTCAGCTGCTGCTTGGAAAATCAAAACACATCTCTGTCTGTCAGGACCTGAAGGCACCATGAGACATCAGCAGCCCTGCCCAGCCTCAGCTGGGACCTTCTCCAGGTTCAGGAGCCCCATTTCAGCTCAGCCTGAGGCTTTGAGACCCTTCTGCACAGAGCTGCAGGGATCCCTCATCCCAAATTCCAGCCCCTCCTCCCTGGATCTGCCTTGCCACCGTGGATGTTTATTCTTGAAAACGTTTATTACTGAAAACTGAATGTTATTATTAGAAAACTGGAGATTGAAGGAGCCTAATTGCACTTCAGTAATTGTAAATTTTGTCTCTAAGCAAAAGGAGAAGCTAATAAAAGATGGAAAGTCAATTTGATCCAAGTCAATCTGATCCTCTTTTTTTTTTCTCTTTAATCTGTTCAAATGTTAGGTAAAAATAAAATACATGCCCTGGATTCTCTGCTCAATAATTCCACTATAGCAAAGACCAACTGATTTATAATGGAAATGAAGGTAGTCCCGTGGCTTAGGGTTTGTTTTGTTTCTTTTCTGTATTTGCTCTTACATGCAGAGTGCCACATAAATGTGTTTAGGACAAGAGTCTGAGCTGAGAAACTGACTGTGCAATTATTCAAGAGAATAGCAGAGCTTCAGTTCACTTCAAAAGAAACAAGATGGAGCCAATGATTTCCAATATATCTGTGCTTGTGCCTGCAAAGTGTTCATCCAAGGGAGATTTGTCAGGCAGCATCACTCCCCACCTATCCTAAAGGTGGCTAATTCTTGTCATAACAGGGTTTAAGCACAAATTTCTCTTTTTGAGTTCTCAAGCTAAAGATTTTTTTTTAATATCTACTGGAAAATATTAAAAATATCTATGTGATCGACTGAAAGCCAGCCCTTTTCAGGCTGATAAGAGGAAGTAAAAGGTCTCTTCCTCTGTTTTCCTTTCACCACAGTGCTGGTGGTGGGAGAGCAGAGTGGGAATCTGTGCTGCAAGCTCTGAACACATTTTGTAATAGCTCAGAACAGAGTTTGCAAAATTACTTTAAATGAGCAAGTATCCCATTTTGAAGAGTTCATAAATCTCATAAGATACCAGAAAAAGCAAACTTGCTGTAGTTACTGAGTAAAAAGCAGGATCTTTTCAGCTTTTTGGACTGCTCTTTAATTATTCAGCCCCTCCAAACAGGCAGTTCAGAGGGTGGTTCTGTTCCAGCTCCCCAGGCTGGGTGTTTAAAATGAGATAGCAACGTTCCACTGTCAGAGCTGTCACCAGTGCTTAGCTTTAATCTTAATTTTAGATAAATATAACATTGTTTTGTAGAATTACCTGGCTTTGAGCACAGGAGGCTTGTACTGAGAGCCTCCAGGATCAGCTCTGTGCTCACAACTGCACAGTTTTCTTTTGTACTACCTGGGTTCAGGATTTCCTTCCTGATTCTTCAGCTCTTTTGAGTTTTTCTTGTTTAATTTGCCTGCAGTGAGCTGTTCTCCAGGTAATGACACAAAGTACTGAACAGCAGAGATGTCTGCCTGTGAAATCAGATCATGGGAGTATGTGTTTCAAGTGAATAATCTCTTTCTATTGAGCAGTTCTCTGTAATAATTATGAACCTGAGGATTTTTATTTAGGGTGTTGTAGAATCAGAACTTTTATCGTAAAACTCTGGTTCCTATGTCTTTTTTTTCTACCGAATTTAGAAATATTTGCATGGACTGAGACTATTTCTAAAGCTTTATCGATTTTTTTTTTAAAGGAAAACCAAAGCTCTTTGAGATTTTAGGAAATGTCCCTAATATCTCAAGACACAGTTAAACTGATTGTAACACTTTTTTATTTTCAGCAATGGGTCCTAGATACAATGTTGAAAGATGCCAATATTCATATGAACATAGAATTGGTTTGCTCCATTGTCTGATACTCAATTTTGCTGTTACAGGGTTGATAGTAAATAAAAGTGGAATATAGTACATGAATTTATAAGTCAGTGTACTTCACCCTTTTTACCACAGAATCTTTGTAATTATCAGAGATTTCTCCCACAGAGGCTTCCAGCCACTCTTTCCCCCCCTGTTTATGGTGGTGTCATGAAAAAGAGAAAAAAACCTTCTAATTTCTCTTTTAGTATGAAAAATAAAAGGTAAATGTTAGCCAGAGTTGTTTCCCCACCACCTCTTCACAAATATCCCTTTCCTTTTCCCCTTATTTTGTATTTTCCTCACTTGGAAACGTCTTCATTGGTGATTCAATTCCTACATAAATCTTCTATTAGCATTTACCAGCTCATTCAGCTCCTTGATATTAATTCTTGTTCAGGCTTAGATGGCACATTAGAGGAAAATGAGGCTAAAGATTTAAGCAGATACTTTTAATTATGTCTGGCTCTGAAAGAAGATGGACAGAATCGTACAGGGCAGAATATTAAGCTACTTTCTCCTGCATGAAACTTTTATGCTTATAGCACAAACCATTCAGTGTAGTAGCAAATTCTCCCTTATAACACTTATTTCAAACTGATGTTTGGAGTTTTTCTCCTCCATTGCTGAGACAGATTTTTACACTTGTGTGAATTTGGGCATCTGAGTACTAAATTAAATTCCCTTCCAGCTTGCAGAAAGAGGAAGGCTGGGTGCAAGAGTGAGAAGTTGTCTCCCTGTTGTCCAGCTTGCAGTAAAAATTAGATTTTTACATCCTGGAACAGAGAGTGAGGAGGAAGAGGAACAGAGGACACCAGGAAGAGGAAGCTGCAGGATTGAATATGGAGGGAATCTCACTGAAGTTGATGAGAAATTCAACAAAACATTTGTGATTTTTTGGGAAAGGACATAACTCCTCATCTGTTGTGGGCTGAACTCCCTGGGGCCGTGCCTCAGGCTGTGAACAGTGCAGAACCCCACGGGAGCTTTCCACTTTTCATGGCTCTCTCTTTTTGCCCTTTTCCATTTAACAGAGTGGATGAATAGCTTACAGAGCAGAGTCTGAGCTGGGCAGTGCTTAGGGAAGGGACTGACCTGAAGCACTGACAATCCAGGTGTTTTACTGAAGCCAAGGCCAGATTTCTTGGGACTGGATCATGTGGGAAGTGTTGGGTTGTCCATGGGTGACCTTGGCACTGCCCTGGATAACCAGTCTCTGTGCTCAGAGTCTTTTTGCAGCCCACTCCAATTCAACTGGACTGAGTTAAAGGAGGAGGAGTTGAGGTTTTAGCTTGCTTATTTACTGGGTAAATGTTTCTTTTACAGTTAGTGTTTAAGCCTACAGGGATGAGTATAGGCTGCCTGTTATAACCCTATGCAAATTTATTTAGTCTCCTGTATGTTAAAAGCGTTCATTAGTTTTAATAAACACAAAGATTGGGAAATTGAGAGCTGTAATAATTGCTTTACACAGCATGGAACTTAATAATCAGGAAACAAACTCCTTTAAAATCTCTTGTGTTTATACTACTGGCAATGAAAGTACAGCTTTTACACTGTTGTCTTCAACAGACCTGATTTTTAGTGTTGTCGGAGTTTCCTTCAGGCAATTACTTTGGCAAATTATCTGTTGGAATCGTTGTGGTGCCTGGACTCAGTTTAATTGCTGAATACCGACTTGCTTTGTGACATGGTGTTATTTCATAAAGTTACCAGTGGCCTTAACAGATGTGTAATGCTGCAGCTGAGGCACTGAAGTGTTTACAGTGTTCAGTTTGTGTGTAAATCCAGGAATACAGAAATTGCAAGGATGTCAGAATTTATGATAGCAACCTATTAATCTGTCACCAACTCTAAAAGCCTCTAAAAGCTCAATTACCACTAAGATGTCTCCACGTTATTCCCACAGTTCTGCAGGAGGGAATCACGGTGAGGAAAAGGTGATGCTTATTTTGGTCATTTCTGTTGTTTCTGTGCATTTCCTATACCTTGTTTGTTTGGTTTCTTAACATTTCTGCAAGTGTGGAATTTAAAAACCAAACCAAACCAAAAACCATTAAATCAATGCTCTGTCAGCCAGTTAATCTAACCTTTTAAAATGATGTTTGCAGAGGAGCTATTCCTGGTGAATGGGAAATACATTCAGCTGATGTCTCTGGGTTTATTTCTACAGTCAGTGGTAGGAAGGAGGTTCTTCCAGAAGGTCACTAAATGTGTTCCTCTCTCCCCACTGACTGTAGGAAGGTCCTGCTGTCTCAATCAGTGCTCCCCAAGCAAACTAGCCAGCCTTTACTCCCTTACACCTTCAGATCAGGGCAGGAAATTCTTATAAAATCCATAATTGTCATGGACAGGACACAGTCAGGGCTCCTGGACAGTGGGCAGAGCTTTCCCTTAGCTCCAGAGGAGGAAGCCTGGGGAAGCTCCTGAACCTGAGCAGCCCTGGAGGTGTGGACCCATCAGTGGGTGCTGAGGGAATTATTACCAAACCTTTCTTAATTAATAGATTTGTTCTCCCTGCCAGCAGCAGATCTCATCCTAGTTTATGTACTAATAAAATGCATCTTGGAGATTAGAAGTGCTGGAGTGTGCCAGCCAAGGGTTGTGAAGAATTTGCTGTCAGCCTGGAGCCACTGTCCCTATCTCAGGAGCTCCTCCAGCAGCTCAGAGCAGCAGATGCCTGGGGCTTGTCCTCAGTTTCCAGAAGGCTTTTCCCCTTGAGCCCTAAACTCTGTTTTTTACAGGGAGAACAGTTTAGGAGCAGCCTGGCATCCAGCAGCGCTGGGGTGTGGGGAAAGAAGGAATATTTTCTGAATTTTAAATTAAGGAGGAATATTTTCTGAATTTTAAATCCATATTTTCTGAATTTTAAATCCATGTTTTCTGAACTTTAAATTAACGTCTATGAAAGTGCTTCTCTGCCATTGCTTAGAGACCTAAATACTGCTGGAGTAAATTCATTGTTTTCATTTAAGCTTTTATTGATTATTGACCCTGAAGAAATTACCCACAGACTGGAACACAAGAATCTCTACTGTGCAGATTTGTATTTCATTTAATGTGATAGCAAATACAGTTATATCAGAGGGGAGAAGCATATTCAGACTTTTCTGATGCTGCAGATGGCTTTTTACAAAAACCGTACTGGTGGCTGGTGAAATCTCTGAAGGATGGAGTAAAATAAGTGAGGGCCACAACCCCAATTTACAGCACACAGAATCAGAAATGGAAAGGATTTTTGGGAAGGCACTGACTTTGGGAGTCTTGGTGTGTGTCTGTGTCTGTGCCCCTGTAATTGAGTGTGCAAATCCCTGAGGATGTGCAGTGGTGCTGAGGATGTGCAGTGCTCCTGCCCTTCCCAAAATCAGTGGATTTTGGGGTTTCTCTGCAGTCACAGTGCAGGATTTTAACTTTTCAGCTTCCAGAGGGCAATGCTGCACACATCCCTGATGAGGCCATGGTAACAGGAGGTGTCCACAAGGCTCAGGTATTTCCATGGATAACCCAGTGATCTTCTTCCTGCCTGTGGAATGTTTACATCACCTTTGATGTGTGTGGATCTATGTGCCCATATGCTCTGCTTAGGAGTGATTTATGGGATAGGGACTGCAGGCTGATTCACTGAAATAATCTTGTTTTACATACTAATTGCTCTACTATTTGATGTTTCCTTCAAAGTAGAAGCTTTTATCAGCAGTTTAAGTTGAGTTTGGACGGATTAACAAAGATTAGAATGGAAGTTGGAAGAAAATATGAAGTGTAATGCATTGTATAATGTACATTTGGGACAAGAAAACACTTAAAAGATTAAGTAGCAGAATAACAATGAATTATATGATCTTTTTAAAATTAATAGAATTGTACTTTTTATCTTCAAAATTCTCAATAAGCCAATGTCTACATCAGAGCTGGACTGTAGGAAGAACTGCTGATTGTGGTACCTGCATGATACTTGGGCTGGGATCAGCACATGGAAATTGGAGACCCTCGTGTCCCTGGAAGTGCTGAAGCTCTCTGGAAATGCCATTCAGGGTGTGCAGTTATTTGTGTGACATGAAGGAAGGAGGCTCAGTGCTGTGATTCTCTCATGGATGTTTTGTTACTGATTATTGGAAGTGTTTGTTATATTCTGCTCTGCTTCCCCCTCTTTGGCTGTGAATTCATCACCTGCATTGAAGTGCAGATTATTCCATGGTCGCTGTTTTCTCATGGATGCTGAGGAAGATTTGTGTTCATCAGACAAATTCACTTCATGTCACCTGGCTGGGTCAGCTGTGTCACTGAACACAGACAATGTGGGCAGTCACTTCCTTTTTTTCTAAATGCAGGACTTGCTCCTTTTTTCTAAATGTACAGACTTCCTCCCTTGACTACTGCTGTGCTCTCCTTAATGAAATATTTATTTGAAACCCCTTTCCCATTTGATTTTTTGCTTGCATCCTAACGAGACGTGACAGGGGGATAGCAGACTGCTAGAGCATGGAGACCTGTAAATAAAGGAACTGTTCCATCTTATTAAATTTGTGAGGGGAAAAAAAAAAGCCAGAGAGACCTGTTTCATATGCTATTAGATTATTTTCTCACAGTCACAGGTATTTTGGTGACAGTGGTTCAGATTTAGTGGATTTTTAATGTAACAAACTTAATTTTCTCGCTGCAGCTCTGTCAGTCATGAACTCAAGTTTTCTTCTTTGCTTTTTAATTATCTCACAGATTAATATATTGAAAATGGGCTCATTTCTATGCCTCAAATTAAGATAGCTGTGTTTCAGCTTTTTCTCAATTACTCCTGTAATTAAGACCCATTAACCCATGGCGGAGAATAAAATAAGAAAGTAGAAACAAAAATTAAAAAGGGGGGAGAGAAGCCCTTATTTGGCTTCCTTAATCATAAATTGCTTAAAACTCTTTCTGGAACAGCCACTAGAAGGGAATTTATTAAGGAACTTGACAACCTCTATGTAGTTTTGAGAAGAACATAAAGTTTTCAGACAATAGTCCCATCAGGGATCCCAGTTGTAAACAGTCTGGATGTACCCACTTAATTATGTGAAAACCTGGCATGGTGCTCTGGGGAAGAATTCAAAACTGCTAAACCTGCATCCCACACTGCAAGTGGGATATTTAATCAAGTCAAAAGCTTCACTGCACCCTGTAGCCAGCCAAGTGAAATCCTGGCTGTTCAGTATTTATTGGGGTTGGTGTTCTCCCCAGCCATAGATCAGGGCATGGTAACAACAGCAGGAGGGTTTCTTCACTCAGGGAGGGTGGGACTCTGCTGGGTGATTTTCCTTGGCACTTGGGGTGGTTTCTGTGGAAAAGTGGCCTCAAGGAGAGCCTGCTTGAGCCCTGGCTGAAATGTGGGAAGATGATCTGGATGCTGCACAGGAAAGAACAATTCGTAAATGTGCACCATTTTTTATTCTTTTTACACTGCCAGGCACCATTGACTGCATTAATGTAAAAAAATGAGGACATTGTAGTAACTCACTGACACACAGACTATTTTTGCTCAAGCCCAAGGACAAAACCCCCCCAAAAAAAGAGAAAAAAACATGAGGTTTGCTTCAAAGTGAGCTCATATAACTGAGAATATAGGATTCCTCCTATGGTGCTTGTGAAACCAGCTGTATTATTTATTGTTTTAAATTTTTTGGACCACTTTTAGCACTCTTTCAGTGCTTTGGCAAGCAAGCTTGGACACCCTGTAAGTTTGTGCTGCATTTCAGGTCAACACAGCTCTTATTGGCCATAAATCACTTGTGAGGTATTCAGTGGTTTATGACGCCTGCACTCGAGGGCCACCATAAAAGCAATTATGCACATAGGATGTCAAAAATACATTTTTCATACTTTTGAGATCTCCTAGGCCATTGCTTAGGGATTATGGCACATCTGTGTGCTGTAAAGTTAAATGATTGTCCTCTTCCTGAAATGTTTATCTCAAAATGCACTAAATTCAGGTCTAAACCTTTGCAGACACTAATGATCATTACCAAGTGTCATTGTCTTCAGCAGCTTAGCACAGATAAGCTTTAAATGGAAAATTAATGGCTGTTTTGTAAACAGAGACCTTAGTTCAGGCAGCTTGCAAGAGGCCACATGCCCTGATGGCACACAGAGATTCCCTGTGACTTCCCCAGCCGTGCTGCCACCAGCCCCAGGTGACAGCAGAGCTTTGGAAATGCCAGATATTGAAAGTTCCACTGACCTGAGGGCAGCTGAGAGCAGGGCACCCCTAAACCCCAGCTCAGCCTTTCTGTCATTGTCTGAGCCCTGTCCCCACACCAGGCTGGGCTTTAGAATTTAGAATCAGAACTAGCACAGGATGTGTCCACTGGCAATTAATTAATTACTGGAGCAGGGTTCAGTTTGCTTCCTGAAGAAGCAAGTCAATAATGTTTTATCTTCCTCTCATTCGGAGCCTTTTGAAATCTTCACCTTCCTCCAAGACTCTGCAATAATGAGGTCTCCAAAATTGCTCTTTATATGTGTCTGTAACCTGTTTGAACTTCAAATGGCCTCTTGTTCCTTGTGTTCTACAAAATACAAATACAAATACAGAGGAGGGGAAAAAAGACTAATTACCTCAGCTGGACAATTATGAATTCCACACTAAATATCCCTCTGACTTTTCACCTTTCAGGGATGAACTGTTCCAGTTATTGCTGCCCCTAAGGCGTGTCCACATGAAAAGTGTGGCTGAGTTACATCACTGCAAAAATGTTGGAATTTCCAATCCAAAGGATATCTAAATATAGAGCAGGTGTATCGGCCCCCAAAACTTAACTTCAGCACCTTAATGTGTAATTATTGGCTCTTTTCTAACCTTATATTTGCCAATACCATAATTTTAAAACTGCATTGCGCTTCTTCTTCATGTTGTTATTAAAAATGAACAATAGCTGGTTGAAATAGAAAATAGTTTTTATTTTAAGAGAAGAAAAATCAAGTTTACTCTGATAGAGGGCAATCACTCAAGGACTTGTATCAGCAGATGTGAGAAGAAAGTAACACTTGGCAGGAAGGGACAGGGAGGGAGGGAGGCAGTGATGCTGAGGTCAGTAAATTTGTCAGAAAAATCAGCTCAGGGGCAGCCAGAAGAGCAATTCTGGGGCTGGCTCTGCCCTGTTCCCCTGAGACACTTGCTTGAGATTTTAAAACACTTTCAAGTAGAATCTGAAGCCACACAAGATTTCAGTGCTGTGTTCAGTTATTCCCAAGGGCTTGAACAGAAAAGATCAGGTTAAAGGACTTTTAAATAAAAGCTGTATTAATTTAGGGACTGGGGAGATCTTGCTCAGTCCCTGTGGTAGTTTTAAGAACTTTTGATGCAGTTGTTGTGAAGTCTGATGAGTGAAGCTCTTCACCTTACAGATGTTTTTATCACGTCCCTCAGTAAACTCACAGCTGTACCCTGAGTGTTCAGAGTGCTCTGCCATGACAAACCATCCGTGAGCTTTGAGAGCAGGAATCAAAATAGAGGCAGACAGTGACAGTGAAGTGTGGCTGTAAGAGGATTCTTTAATGAAAGGACAGCTCCTTGATGACCAGAACTGGAACCTCTGGCAGTCCTGCGTGCTGAGATGTGATCAAACTCTTTGGTTCATAATAACCCACATGTGCAGGGAATTTGGAGTTGGTTTTCAGGTATTTATTGCAGCTTTCTTGGCTGGAAACAAACAGTATCTGAGCAGAAGATGATGACCTTAAAGTCATGAAAATTCCTGCAGACACCTATGTAGCAAGGGGCATTATTCCCCTTGGATAAATGCTGTAATCCTTTGGAACAGTTCTTCTCTGCCCATGCAAATGACTGATATTTAATGATTTCACTGTTGAGGGTCCCTGTGATTCTCCTGTATTCATTTATACAGAGGAAATCAGCTCCTGATAAGCAGGTTTGTATCTCTTGTAAGCAACCACAGCCTTGGCTGAATTGGGGGTTTCCTGCAAAATTGTCATTTTGATCTTCTCTGTAATGAGAGCAGAGAATAAAAGCACCACAAGAAAGAAACTAATGAAAACAAAATCCAGCTGTAATGAGACCAGTAGGAAGAACAGGCTTTAGATAATTCTGCCCTCAGAAAGCTGACAGTTTAATTAAAATTCTTACTGGGAACGCTAGGTAATATAGCTTTGCATTTAATAGGAATATTTTGCAAAACAAGTGTGTGACTGTGTTTCAAAACATAAATTAATTGGTTGCTGGCTAGAAAAATGACTGAGATGAGTGGGACCTGCATCCTCCTGCACCATTTGTTGTCCTGCCATGCTACAGGTGCTCCCTTTGCATGCCAGTTTTGCAAAATTGAGCTGTTTCAAGGTTTTCTTACTTTTAGTGAAGTCTAGAGCCTTATGTCATGAAAGGAAGGAAATAAAATATGAAAAAAGTAATTAGTTTTTTCATTCCTATTGACACAAATCAAAGTTGTACATACTGTCTTAAATTTTAATCAGAGTGGGGTGAGTTCCAGATAGGATTCATTTGGAATGAAAAATGCAAACCTTTTTGAAAGAGAATGTTGATATTTTCCCTGAAACCTTACAAGCAGTGGTGTCTAAGCTTATCTTTGCAAAGTCCATGCAAAGCCTGGTGTGTGTCCTGCTTATCTCTTGCATGTTGTGGTGCTTCAGAATTCCTGCCAATCTTTATTTTACACCACCACGAGTGGGTGAGAATTAATCCTGCTTTACAGCCAGGCTGAAAGAACAGAGGCAAAGTGATTTGCTCAAGGTCATTCAGAAGATTATTGGCCAAGCCAGGATTAAAACTTACTTTTTAAATCCGACAAGATGAGCGTTTTTAAGAGGTCTGGAAGTGTGGGTGTGGGGGTATCTCTCATGAATGGCACCAAAATTGAAATACTTTCTTTTAAGTTTGTCTTGTCCACAGCAAACCACGTGGGCACACAAGGAAAGAAATGGCATTTTTTGTTCTTTGGCTTTCCTCTTCAAATTGTGGTGCTTCAAATCAGCTGTTAGGGCCAAGCTCTTCCAAGCTTCCTTTCTTACACCCCACTTGGAACTCGTGTTTGCATAAAAGGGGAGTGCAAAACCATGAGCCTGCCTCATAATTCATAGTTCTGCATGCTTTATTTTTAACCTTCCTATAAATTGCTGCTGTGAGGAGATTAGAGTGGATGTGGAAATCTGAGGGGTTTAAGAAATGGCTGTCTGCAAGTCTGCTTTGATAATTTCACTTGGCTCTCTACCAAATACGATTTGGTTCTGCTGGTGAACTGCTCCAAAAAAAAATCTGAGTAGTCCTAAAAAAAAAAAAATCCAACCCTTGCAAGGGATGTGTGTCATTAGTGAGAAGATTACTGTTGTTGAACTGCAGGGGTGGAACCCCAGTGGTTCCTGCAGGGGCTGGTTTTTATTTATCCAGTAAAACACAGGGAAGGATCAGGAAGCTAAACGAGGGGAGAGACTTGATTAGCACTTGGTACACTGCTGGTTTGCCCATGTTTTTCTGTGCAGGAACAAGAGTCTATATTCTGGTTCAGAGTTCAAGCAAAGCTCCTGATAAAAAAGGAACATACAAGCTAAAAAGAGTGTAGAGATGATTGTTCAACAGCTGAGCCTGCCAAATGTCCACAGAGTATCTATGAGTGCATTAACAGAACAACAGCACTTGAGCTGCTTTGCTTTAAAATTTTACTGCACTTATTTCATGCCAAAACCGTGTTTAAAGTTCCAACTTTAAAATGTTTTGTGATGAATACTTCTTGAGCAAACCTTTAGAGCTGAGTTCTTTATAGGTCCATTTAAAAGCTTCAGACCAGGCTCCTTCTCACCCTCCAGTGTTTATTCCTGTGAACCCACGATGCATTTTTGCCCTTCCTTGCACGAGGAGCTCTGGAGCCCAGTTCCTTCATCATGTGCTGAAAGTTCCAATTTTATGATGTGTTACAAAGGGAATTCCTTGGTTTTCTGCTCTGCTGTGCCACAACTTTTCCCTTCTTAGGAAAACCAGAAGCAACATAAATAGTTCCAAGTTATCACCAAGAAATCAAACGCTCAGTTGACAACTCTTGTTGCTCAGGAATACCAGTGCTGTCAATTTTTTTGAGAATATGTGGCTGTTTCCAGGAGAAGAAACTCTTGGTAGCATAAAGTGCCTTGAGATTGTTATTGCATATTGGAGCAGAGTGCAGCCCAGACATTAAAACATCTATTTATTCATAGCATCTGTAAATCACAGTTACCCTCAGGCTGTGCAATAGCTCATGGAAAGTCCAGGAAGAATAAATATTTCTGTGCAAGGAAAGACCTGCATGAAATATCTGTTTGTTAATTCCTGGGATGGAATACTTAGGACTTTTGATAAAGAGGACTCCAGGAAGAACTATTCATCTTCAAACTGATCTTTTGGTTATAATTTTGTGTCTATAGAAACTCTACTAGTTTGAAAATATAATAACGTCAGCAAAGCTTGATTATGTCAATAACTTCCTGGGGGTTCCACAACAACAATTTATTTAAAGGGGAGGTGGTTTGAAGATTTGGCATGAAAATACAGGAGTGCAGAGTGAGCTGAATCTGTAGATTTTTTGAACAATCAGCTTTTCCAAGTTGCTAAACTTGAGCAAACTGCTTATTAGAGCACATCTGGCATCACATCTCTTTGTAAAAGTGCTTGTCTGCTTCCTGGTAACTTATTAAAGCAGCAGCTTGAGGCTTAGCCCTTGTCCAGCAGGGCTGGGATGAGGACAGAACTCTGCCTCTGGAATTTTGGGTGGGACATTCTGGCTGTTCTCTGAAGGTACTTCATGGAGCACCACAGGCTGGAAGGAGCTACACAAACCACACGAATATGAGCAGCATTTGTGACATTCAGCTGGTCATGGCTGTGGCTGTGTTCACCTTGGAAATCCAAGCCCTGGAGTGAAAATCCCTCTGGGTCAGACCTGAAGCAAGTGAGACCTGCACCTTGCAAGGCAGAACTTTGGAACTCTGCAGCTTGGGTGAACTGAGCTTTAACTTTTCAGCTGCTCATGATCTGCAGGAATGGTTTCCTGGCAGAGAGGTCTGGAAAAAAAACCAAACTGAGGAGCCAACAGTGAAACCTCAACAAGTCTTTAACTGGTGTCTGGTTCCTGCTTGGGACAGAAACACTCCTTAGGCTTAGGAAAATTTTGGACAAAAAGTCAGAAAATAAGTGCACTAGAACATGGAACTGCGCTGAGAGCTGCATTTATTGCCCACCATGCTTGTGTCATATTTATTTAATTTATAGAATCCTAGAAGCACAGAATGGTTTGGGTTGGAAGGGACACTAAACCTCATCCAGTCCCACCCTCTGCCATGGGCAGGGACAGCTCCCACTGTCCCAGGGTGCTCCAAGCCCCATCCAGCCTGGCCTGGGACACTTCCAGGGATGGCGACTCCTAAAATTCCCTGGGCTTAAATTTTTTCTCACAAGCCTTCATTTCCCCATCTCTCTAAGAGAAACACAGCCTTTCTGTCCTTGTAACTCTGTGTCATACGTTAAAAACCTTTGCTGGGTTCTTCCAAACTGTGATGGAGAATTTGACAAAAAAGAAAAGAAGAAAAGGTGAAAAAAAATTACTAAAAAGAAAAAAATGTTCTTAAATCAGAGACCTGTCAATAGCATCATGCAAACTAAATTTAACAGCTAATTTACTGGTGACAGAAATATAATCCATATAATTTATGCATCTAATATAATCTGTCATTTGTGTTTAAGGAGGAGAGCAAGGCAGCATCTAATAAAATGTAGAATAAAAATGAGTTTGTGAGGTGAGTGACAGAAATATTCATTACCTCAGTTCTTTCCTGCAGTGTTCCTCTCTTTTAAGGCAGGAATCTTAAGAATTTGATCCTTATGAAGTAGAAAATTACTACTTGAAAGGACATTTTTTTCTTCCCCTTTCTTGTCAAAACCTAAAATGGTTCCAGTTCAAAACCAATCAAAGAAGAAACAGAAGATTCTGACTTCATCCCTCTCCAAAGAGAGCGAAGAGAAAAGGGGCCAAGGGCTCCTTCAGAGATGAAAGACCTGTGGGAGTTAATTTGAAATCACCATCGGTTATTCAGGTTGTGCATGAGGGGCACACAGGTGAGTGGAGGAGGTTTGGATGCTCTGGGTGAGAGGAAACCCAAATTGTCTGAAAGATCCCTGAATACGTGGTGCTAAAATCACCCTAAAACGAGCTCATATGGGAGCTGCATTTGGAACCACAAAGCAGCAGTGAGGAAACTGTGGGACCCTGGAAAACACCTGAAGGAAAAGCTGGGAGAGATCCTGGGTGGATTTTCCCATCGCTGTTGTCGGTGGCATGGGATAATTAATGATGTAAAAATCCTGAAAAGCTACACCCATGGTTTTGGCAGCACAAAGTGCTGCAGGCTCTTCACCCCAGCCAGGGCTCTGCTCATCAGGGCTGCAGAGCAGGGGAGTCAGGGGATGTGGAAATAAAATCCTGCTGGGATTCCCACTGGGGCTGGCACCCTGCTCTGGGGGTTCTGCAGCCTCACAAAGCTGCTCCCTGTGGAATTTTAACCCTGTCAATGTTGTAGCTGTGCAAAGACACGACTCCTCCAGTTAAGAGCATCTTTTAACAGTATAAAATAAGAAGCTTCTCTGCAAAATTGCATGAAAGCAACTTCCTGAAAAATCTAAATCTGGTGTAAAATCCTCCTGTGACAGACATTAATTCCTGTAACAAAGTTTGCTGTTTATTGCACGGTGGCATTTGGGAGTTCAGAGATACTGCAGTACATTGCAGGCAACGTGATATTTATGTGATGTGATAAACACATTTATCCATAGGCATTTCTCTATTAGATTAAGACAAACTGTTGATTTATAAAATGAAAAATGTTGTGTTTGCAGAGCAGACAATGGAGCAGAAACCTCTGGCTTTTTGTTTATTTCTGTTGTAATCCTATGATATTATTCCTTTAAAGCAGAAGGCCAGCTCCCTTGCTAATTGTATTTATGATATTTATCAGCAGCATGGAACAAATACACATGGAACAGAATATATTTTCTATAGGTTATTCTTCTAAAGACATGAAAACTCAGAACTCCTGTGGCAGTTTTTAGAACTAATACTTCTAGTTAAGTACTTTTAAAAAATTTAAATGCCTCAAACACTGAAATATTTAAGCTTGAATAAGCACCAACTTTAATCACTTTTATTTGAAATAAAAGGATGAATCTGGAGATGCAGTATTTAAACAAAATTATGGCTGGATGTGTCCCTTCAAGCAGTTTTCAGATATTTCTTTGGGGAAAGAACTTACTGCTCTAGATTTGCACAATCCTGTTTTTCTACCCCCATAATCTGGTTTTCTGTAGGGCCTTTTAATATAAATTCTACTAAAATCATCACTTTTGAGCTGGTTTCATGCCCATCTCATTGGCCATTTATTATTATTAAATGGGCATTTGTTTATCCAACATGGTTTTTAGGATCCTCAGTGAGGTTTGGGGTTATTCAGTTACAAAAACAAGTGACTTTGGAGCTGGGAATCCAAACAGGGACCTGGAGGAGCAGAAGAAAAATGTGGCAAGTACAGTGCAATTATCAGTACCTGAAACCTTTCCAAGAATATTTTGTCACAAAATAAAATCCCAGTTTTGCCAGAATAGAAACTTTCCGTGAGTCCATCCCACTTCAGGAACCTGAACTTTTGAAAGAGAAGTCAAAATGAGTCATTTCAAGAAATGTCGAAACATTTCTGGAGGAGAACTTGTGGCTTTTTTGTGTTTTATTTTTTTTAAGTGTGTTAATTTTGATACTATGTCTCTTAAAAATACAGTACTGAAATCAAATATTTCATTGACTCAAAATGCCCAACATGCCAGCTTTAAAAGGGGCTCTAAATGGCAAATTTAGAGGAGATTTGGGATGAAAATGAGTTTCATGATGGATGTTTTTGTTGCCTTTGTCCAGGGCTAAAAACTATCTTGCACTGTCATAGAGGTTCCTCAGAAGTTTGTGTTCTGTTTTGGGGTAAAATTTACATCTTGAGTGAGTGCAAAGGAAAAGCATAAAACCAAAAGTCACTCAGGAGTTATCTGACATATTCCAAATCAGAATAAGCTTCAGAGGCTAAAGCAAGGAGTGCAGAACAACTGAAAAGGTGCAAAGAGTGGCTGGAGCAACAGAGAAGGGAGATAAAGAATATTTTTAAAATCCATCTGACATCCATGTCAGAAAGCCATTGATTTTTGTGTCTTTACTCTTTTATCCCCATTTTGGAAACTTTCTCACTTTCAGACCTACAGGCTGAACGTTTTATCCTGGTGTTTGATGCCATGTACTTAAGTGCTTAATCTCTGCACCCAAAACTAATACGAAACCATATATTTTGATTTTAAAACTCGCTACAAAATGTCTTGTTCTTGCCTTAATAAAGAGGATGAGCTCATATCTTTATGTGTCATCAGGTTCAGCCTTTTAAGCAGAGGTTGCCAGGTTTGTCCCAGTGGTTGCCAGTGAATATTTAGAGTGTCTGGAGGGAATTAAGTGCATGCAAAACCAGGATGGGGGAGGGCAGAATTCCCCTGTGCCCTTTCCAGGTGTGGCTGTGCCTGCACTTGCTGTGAGCCTTGCCATTAATGCAGAGCCAATCACACCAGCAAGGGGAGAGCTTTAAGGTGACCAAGAGTATGAAGTCCCAAAGTGTCTCTAATGCTTCCAGGTTTACTTTAATTTTGGGTTTGATTACAGATCCTAAAAGAGAATGTGCTTTGGTAGTGTCTCATCAGGATGACTTCTTCAGATTGGGCCTCCTTGGATTTTGATGGCACTAAATAAAGCATGGAGAATGCTGGTAAAAAGTCCTTTTTATTCCATGTATTTCTTTGCCATGAAGCTCTTTGTTGTATAAATTATTTTGCATTTAATAAAAAAAAAGACAGGGATGATCAGGTGAAAATGCACTGCAATGTCAGCAGCTACTCTGGGCATCAGTGGGGTTGCCAGTATTTTAATTTCTAATGTGCACTTGGGATAAAAAATAATAAATGTGTATTTCCTCAGTGTTCAGCTGAAATAGATCCCACTGAAGGAGAACTGCACTGGCTGGTGAGAAGCACACTGTTCTGATGGAAATGGGGGAGGAGGGAACTGGTGGGTCCCATTTGATCACTGACTGTTAATTCAGCTTTGTCATGGCTGGACCAAAAGAAAATCTCCAGCTCAAGGCTTCCAGGAGCAAACCTCAGCACAAGCAGGCCTTGGAACAGAATCAGCACATGGATGTTCTGCTGGGACTCAGGGCAGGAGCTGCTCCTCATGCAGGGAAGAACAAGGAGCTGAGTCCATGTGAGTCAAGGACAAGGTTTTCCAGGTGCAGCTTAGCTGACCTCTGCTGGGAAAAGCGAAATTTTCTAAAAAAAAAACCATCTTAGGTAGTTGTAAAATCATGTCTCCACTGCCAGCCCAAGTGTCACGAGGCTTTAAAATTCTGGAGGAGCAGGTACAGTTAATTTTCTTATGGAGGTGTGGTTTTGGTGGGAATAATCCATCCCTCTTTAGCATAATTTTGCAACATTCACAAGACCTTTCTCCAAAAGGGCTTAGAGGTTTGAGAGCAGCTGCCTCAATGGGCATAGAGTTTAAAAAAGGGATAAAATAATACTATTCCTGAGAGAGCCAGGGAAGTGAAGCCAAGTGAGTTATGAAAGGCTTTGTCTCATGATTGCTCTAATTTTGTAGAAAGTGCTATACCTTATAAAAAAACCTGCCTTGTATTCAATTTGCATAAAGTGTTTTAGTACCAAAGCAAGAGAGTTATAATTTGTCTCCCCAGAGAGCAGTAATCTCACAACAGAAGGAGATATAATGGGTAGAAATAGTGGCACTAAGCTAGCAAAAAAAGCCCCCTAAATAATCCAGTTTTGTCACC
>VZTT01025492.1:55586-68786 GCA_013400855.1 Buphagus erythrorhynchus | reverse complement strand
GACCTACCCCCCATAATTCACATAATGAAATGCCTCATAAAATCTGGAAAGCCACACACCAGGAAGTGCAGAGGGAACAGGATCTTCTTCAGCTGTTGGAAAAGCAATAAAAGTGTTGCAGTATTTTTCTGTGAAGGAGCAATAATGAAACCTTTCCAGCCAATAGTCTGACTTGATTTTAAAGGTTTTAAAAAGCATTCAATTTCTTTATAGTGAAGGTGTTTTCTGCCTGTATTTTAAACATAACACAGAACTGGGGACCAGCCTGGATAAATAATGTGGGGCCTGCTGTGATATTTCTGTACAGTAATCTCTGCCAGGCTTGGATTTCCACAGCTCAGTGCCTGTGACAGGGAACAAGGATTGGGATTAAAAGCAAAAGTATATTGTGGGTCAATAAATGCTCCCCAAACTGCTTTGTGGGTTTGCAGAATAACAGCAGCACTTGTTTTATCAACACCTTTGCACTTGAGTGGCTTCTCAGGCCATGCTGGAATCATCTTGGACTGCTGATTTTCTGCCTGCATTTAAAACTGTGGTTTAAGAATGAATATGGGGACTTTTTTTTAAATGAATTTTTTTTCTGAAATTTAATTGAAATTAACCTGGGGAGAGAATGTTGTGAGTTTTGTTAATGCATTACCTGTGTCCAGATGACTGAATGCCATCTCCACTGACAGCCTGGATTAATTTGGGCTCTCCTGAACTGGTGCTGGTTTAATTGAGATCATTTGGGGGTATCCATTGCCCCCCAAGGATAAAGCAGATTAAGCTCTAAGAACATTTGTTTCTCTGTGATGCCCTGCAGTTGCTGCAGCACAAAATAAACCCACACCAATCCACAAAATACTGTCTCATATGAATGATTTCATACCTGCTCCAGGACTGTCTGTGTGGTTCTTACATTTGTGCTTACCTGTGGGTTGGGATTGCATTTTCTTTTATGTCAAGCATAGGGAGGTACCAATAACTTATTTATATTTGCATAGATCTTGATCTGACAAAGCTCATAAGTCCCCTATTGATCAGCAGGATTTAAGTGTGTGTTATCCCTCCTGCTGAGCTGTAGCCAGAATTTGTAGTGCTCAGTGGCAGTGGAGACAACTCTCTTTTGTAAGCTGTTAAATAGGAAAATTTGTGTGTGGAAATTTCTCTCCCATTTCTCCAACACTTAGAATTATTTACATTTCATAGTTAAATGGGTGGCTCCTGGGTAAGGGAAATGATTTTGCTTTGCTCCAAGGTTGAGATTATGGTGTAGTTTTGGGATCTTGGACAAAGCCTGGAACTCAAGTGGGAAGGGTAGAAATGGCACATTAGAGTGGTGTGTTGTAAAATGGGCTTAAAAATGGATCCATTTTAAGGAAAAAAAAAGGATGAAAGGCCAGTAGACTAAAGGCATTACTGTAATGGCAGTCAGAGTATGGCTGAGCAAGGGAAGCCAGGGCAGAGATGCCACAGTTTCAGCAGAAAGTACTCCCTGATTTAACATACTGATTATTATATATGTAAATACACACAGTTTTAGGATTTAGAAAAAGCAAATGCTGCTGATATCACCTAGAACCCATCTTCCAAGGAGAAAATTGGAGTAGCAGAGAAACTGCCTTGTTTTGAACAATTATAGAGCATTCTGAGGGTGCTTCAATGAAAACAATCAAAGGCTGTGGTGCCTCCTGGCACTCCCTCCTGGCTGAATTGCAGCTCTTGGTGGTGGCTATTTTCATTTTCAGCTAAAAAGGTGTCACTAATAGAAAAGTAGCATGCTGTAACCTCTTAAACCATCTCCTCATTCCAATCCAGAGGACATTATTCACAGTGGGACATGTCTAAGGACATTATTCACAAGGAGATTTCAACTTGTGATGCTATTTGGGCTTTTTGTAATTGACAGAAGAATGTCTAGTTCTGTTAATTTGTTAGGAACTGAATTAAAGGATTTTTTTTTTCTGTTTAGCCTAAATAATAACTCTATTTAAGGAAGTTTTCAGCTCCTTCTGATAAGCCACCCTGTGGAAAAAGTTGTTTTCTTCCAAGCTCTAGTTATATCAGTCCAAAGGAAAGAACTGGAATTAGAATACATATATTTTTAGGCTGAATCTGTGTTACTCTTGGTGAAAGGATGTGTCTTCCTTCAGTTTTCTCCCAGCTGAGAGTTGTGCTCTCTCTCCAGGCCATTAAAGGGAACAGGAGAGAGCAGGAGTGCTCAGTCTGACAAAGGTGTTAGACAGACTGGCACCTACTCCTTGCTCAAATAGCACTTTCTATTTGAAAAATAAAAGAAAAAAAGAAACAAACCAAGGGCATCAGCTGCTGTGTGAAATCAATCTTCTTTGGACAGGGCTTCCTTTGTGAAGAGAAGGGGAAAAGCCTCTCTAAGGGATGCTCCATTTCTGGGTTTGCTCAGTGTTCTTCTTGGCACTCTTCTTTCAGCACTGCATCAGACACTTAATAGGCTACAAAATATTAAATTAATTAGGACATGCAGCTGCCAGGGTGTTAATGATGGAGTCATTGCTAAGTCAGTCATTCATTCTGAGGAATGATTCCAGCCTGACAATTCCCTGATTGTTTGCAGGGTCTGGTTTTTGACTGTTGTGTTCTCATACTCATTTTGAGAGAACAGTTGAGAGGTGGAAGCTTCTGGCTTGGTGGAACACAATAAATCCTCTACAAGGCGTCCATTTTCAATTATTCCCTTTATCAATCTCTGTTGAATAATATAATGTCTTCTTCATCAACAGCAGAAGGAATCTCCAGTAATTCTGAGCTAGGTCCTTCAAATAAGGAAATTCAAGCCCAGCCAGGTGAGCCTGAGCTTCAGGAGTGTTCCAGCATCCTGGAGTGGGTTCCCATTAATAGAGCTGCTTAAAATAATTAGGGATCTCTTCTTCTGTCAGCTCTGCTCAGGAACCTTCCAGTAGCATGAGAGCCTCTTTCTTCTCTGTAATCCACGAGGCTTAAGGAATGTGAGACCTTAGCAGGGAAAAGCTGGGAGAATGGGGAAAGGCAGGGAGATTAGTGCTGCCTAATTTTAGTGATAAATGTTAGAAGCTTAGAGAAATTAATCTTTTAATATGATAAATAGGGAGAAGAACCCTGAGTTAAGCTCAGAAATATCTGATAGAGGAACTTCCCTCTCTTCCAAGGAACTGGAGTCCAGCCTTGGGAACTTGGGGTGGATGTTTTGGGTTTCCCTTGTAATTTTATGTGTGTAGTAAAATACAATGTATCAAACAGAGAATTGCATTCTCCATCTTGATATTTATAAAAATCAGGCAGCCTGATCACCTGTGATCCTCTGGGTGATGTTTATTTAGAATTTTACTCAGCTCCCTCCCTGCCATTTTCCCACACAGTTACTCTTTTGCTTGCACTTGGTTTTTGGCTGTTCATTTCTGGGAGGAAGAAATTCTGCAGAGCTGGAATTGCATGGGTGGTTCTTCTGAAGAGGATGAGAACAAAAGTGCACACACCACACTCCTCTCCCACTTCTGCCCAGCCAGCTTTAAATTTTCCCTTTAAATTTAGCATTGGTCTTGCACCACTCAGTTCACATTTTTCAAGCTGTTGTGAAATTTGCAGCCTTTCAATAATCTTTGTATTAATTTCCTCACACTGGAAATAAGTAATTACTCGCATTTTTCAAAATATGATCCAAATTAAGAGGCTACACTGCCTCTTCTCTTGCTGGTTATTTCAGGAGAGTTAATCTACAACGTGGGTGACCTTTTCCAAATTTGGACCCATCTGGCATTTTCAAATGGAATTGAGTATTGATCCCCACACTGTTAATTTATTGTTTAATTAAGAAATCATCGTGCTGTGATGTGGTTTGATTGCACATCCTTTTCCACATCAGCCAATTAACGTGGGGAGCCATCACAAAACTATCACTTTTTATTATTTTTTTTTAATGGAGCTTCCCAGAAATGGAGGTCTCCTCTCGTGGACTAATGGTTTGGCATGTCCTTTAGCATAAATGACCTGCAGGAGCTGCTGTAGGATGTAAATTCTCAGTTTTTATCATTTGGGCAGGACCAAGGTGCTGCTTCCTGCCCTTGATGGAGTTTCTGGAATTCCTCTGTGCAGCCCAGGTCACCAGCACCTCCATGAAATAAAGAAATGGTTGTTAAGTAGCACTCAGAGCTGGGTTTGCTTGGTAGGGAGAGGAAACAATATTTCTGCCAGGATGCAGCACCATCAAGATTTCAAGGGTCAAGTTCCCTTCCTGTGAGTGAAAAACATTTAAAGCAGGCTTGTGATGTTGCCAAAGTATTTCTATTTTGCATATCTAAACATGTGCCTAAGCAAATGTGGGTTTCATGTGTTTTCTGCAGAACATTTGTATCTTAAAAGACAACTCTCTCAATAGCTTGTTGATCTTCCCTTGTGTTTTTAGGATTTTTTATTTTTAGTTGTTTGAACTGAGTTCTTATTGAAGTGTTGTCTTTTGCCTCCCCAGCCCTCTACTTAATGTTCCATCCAAAATCTCCTGTGAGTGTACACTGAAAATGAAAATCCTGGTTGGGATACTCAAGCCAAGGACTTCTCTTGCAGTCAGATCTTTGGGGTGTATTAAAGTTATCTAAAATATTCTTGCTTGACCAGGCACCTCCAGGAGTGTCAGGGAGCAAATCTGATCGTGGAAACTTAAATTATCAGCTATCAACTTTAAAGCAAGCATTTATTTTTAAAAGGCTGCAAAAGCAATGCAGGGAAAGGGGTGGGAGGGATTTTTTTTATTCTCTTCCTTCTCCTTAATGTTTTGCCTAAAAGAATCAACATTTTTCCTATGTAACTTTTTTATTTCACAATTATGAAATCAACAGCTCCTCTGTAGATTCCATTTCTTTTTCATTAGTCAGTTCTGAGGCAAAAATGAATAATATTTATATATTTATCAAGTAATTTCTGACCACAATGAAAAGTTACCCATAATATTTTGATTTATTGAAAGTAGATATATTTTTAATTACCAAATAATTTAGTAGAAATAATATGAGCACATAAGATACAAAAGCTTCCAGAAATAAATCACAGTGGTGCTAAATTTTATTTGGCCTGAAATTCAAACAGAAATCATAATCAGATAATAACTTCAGCTTAGTTATTCAAGTCTTCTTTGCAGTTCCAAGTCCACTCTAAAATAAATAGCCTGTCAAAACAACACATTGTTAGCAGCTCAGCCTTCAAGGAAATACAGGACCAGAAGCTCCCAAATTATGGCACTTTTGAAATGAGGAACAAACTACATCAGTTCAAGGAACATTATTGGAAAACCTGGTGAAGAAATGAAACCTTGGTGGTGTTTTTTGCAGGTAAAGGTTTGTGCAAAATTAAGACACTTTAAATTCAACCAATGAGAATCCAATGAAAGCAAATTATATCTGATCTTCTGAGACGAGCCTGCAGTTTGGTGTTATTTAATATCTTGGCTGTAATTGGGAATAAAAGAGGAAGGGAATCTGAAGTAATCCCTCTCAATTATATTTCTCAAGGAGTTTCAACTCTTGGAAGAAAGAAAACAACAAATTTTACTCCTGATTGTGATAATGTTCTTTCCTCAGAATGCAAGTCCCTCAGTGATGCAGAACTGTGACAAAAGTGCACATGGAAAGGATTGAAAACCTGCTGGTAAACCAAAATTATGATCTAAAGCCCACTGAAATGGAAAAATGGGATTCTTCCTATCGACATCCCTGGCTTTTAGATAAGGACCTTGATTTATTACCAGCAAAAAGATCTTAAAATTTCAGATGCAGTGTCAAAAGCAGGTTTCCTTTTAATACCCCATAAAGCATGGAGGGTTAGAAAGCTGCAGAATGACCAGGTAAAGCAGAAAAGCAAATGCTTTTTTAGCAGGTCAGGGGGAGGTCACTTGTTCTACAGTTAAGAAATAAGCTCTCAATTGAGAGTGACAGCAAGACTTTTACTCCTCCAGCCCCTGGCAAGAGATGGCTGTCAGGACAAACTGCATTCCAAAGGGCTTTCACCACTCTCAGGGCTGTGACTTCATTTAAGCCAGGGGAGAAGCTGGACAGGTGAGAAGCAGTGAGAAGAGCTGGGTTTAGGCAGGCAGAAACCCTGAGCAGCAGTGGAGGATGAGCCTGGCATGCCCAGGGCTGGTTCCCAGGATTTTTGGCAGGTGCTGGCAGGAGGCTGCAGGGTCCCTGCTTCCCCTGCACACAGGGAAGAGTCCCCAGGTGGGAACAGCTCCTGGTTTCCTTCTGAAAATCTTCTGCACACGAGTTCCTGCTCTCTGGGAGCGCTTAGGGCTGCTTTGAGCTGGGTTAATTGAAATTTCTGGTGTTAGGTTTGCCTGATGAAGGCTCTGTGGTGGTGCTGAGCCTCTTTTCCCACTCTCCACATCCCTGCCACTGTCCCCTTGATCCACACGAGCAGCACCACTGATGAGGGAGTTTGGTTCCTCTGCTCACGTGGGAAAACCCAGCAACACCAAAACATCATCCCATTATTCCATCCCATTATTCCATCCCATTATTCCATCCTATTATTCCATCCCATTATTCCATCCCATTATTCCATCCCATTATTCCACCCCTGAATCCTCCAATTTATTGTTGTCTGAGATCCTGCTCTGGCAGGATTTGAGCCTGGACCCCCAGTGCTGCCTGTTTTACACACAGCACGATGTGACATCATTGAAGTGGGCACCTAAATAAAGCAGATCAGCATAATTAATTCAGGATAAAGAGCCCCACAATCATGCCAGGTACTGAGATATGATTGTAAACATTGCTGGGTTTACTGCACGTGGACCTGAGCCATGCAGATGTACCACAGTGTGCATTTAGGAAGCATTGGGATCATAAAAACTCACTTTTCATAACCATCTGATTATGATTAATTGTACCAATACAACTTATTAATTAAACTTGGGAGGCAGCATAATGGGAACTAGCATTCTCAATTCACTTGAATGAGTTTCAGCATTTATTCTGCAGCTTTTTTAATGAGATGCTGAAATCATCTGCGTATCAATCTATTCATTACCAAATGAGACAAATGCAACAATCCTAAGTATTCATGAAAATATCTTCATTAGAAAAATCATATCATTAACCTGGAGTGTTCTCTAAATGAAGCACCTCAAATGTTACATATTTTCTTTCATAATTGCAATTTGAGAATATTAGTTTCTCATTCTCCCTGATTATATTTCAAGTAAAAATAGCATTCAGCATGATTTGAAATCTTTTACACAAAAGAATAAACTTCAGGGAAATGCAGGCAACGTGGGCTTTGTTCCCTGGTGGTTTTGCTTTGTTTGCTGTGAATGTCCATTATCAAAGACTGTATTTTAGCAAGAATTGATCTGGTTGTGGGTCCCATCTTTGTGCTGAAGTCTCTCTGCAGCTCTGCTCATGCCACTTCCACTGAAAGGTTTATCAGCCCACGACACTTTGCCTTCCCCTCATCTCCAAACACTTCAGTTAAAATGTACAAATTATCTCCATTCTGAAATTTGCCAAGAAATGTCATGCCCTGACTCAAAGCCTGTGTCAGCTTTGAAGAGCCTTGCTTTTGAGGAAACATCCTTTGCTGTGGTTGGAAACTTTGGATGTTCCACACTGAAGGGGAGCTGCAGATTTACCTGGAGCAGCGAATTTTGCCCAGCACATCCTTTCCTCTCCTGCCAGTGACAGCAGTGACACCACACAAAGTCCCTGCAGAGTTCTTGCTGTGAAGCATTTCTGGGGCTTTGAGAAGCAATCCTCCCCAGCTGGAATATGCATGGGCTACCTGGTGACAAAGAATTTCCCAGAAATGCTTGTAGGGACCCTAAAACTGATGCATGGTGTGGTTTCCTCCTCCTTCCTTTCCTCTGGGGTGTGTGCACTTCCCCTCCTGCTCTTGTTTTCCGACATGGCACAGGCTCCTCAGGGTTCTGTCAGGACCTGCTCCTGAGTTTTCAGACACATCAGAGCCCATGGAACAGCCAGCTATGGATGGCCTAAGACACTTTAAGGCTGCAGGGTCCCTGCTTTTTTTTTGTTGTCCTAAATATGCCCCTCTTTTTTTTTTTTTCCTTAAGGAAATGAAGGGATCAAGAGGCAAAGCTGTGCAGGGATCTGTCCAGTTCATTATTATTAAAATGGTTAAATGGTTCATTATTATTAAAATTTGAATTCCTGACTTATTTTGAGGGCAAGGGGATAACCCTGGGAAAAAAAATAATAAAAAAGATAAGTAAAAGAGACTTCACACAAAAACAGGGGGGGAAACATTCCCAACGAACTGCCTGAAGATATTTTCATTATCTACTGCAAGCAGGTGCCAGCATTCCAAGGACACCTGCTCCAAGAAAAGATGACGTGAGCAGAACATGTATCCTGTTTATTTTTACCTGGAGATGAGAGGATAAAAGGGAATGGAGCATTAAAATGGGGAAACATGACAGGCACAGTGTACAAAACCTGACAGCTTGTAGGGAGTCTGACAGAGAAGCAGCACTACTGATGTTCCTGGGAGCTTCATTCATCACAGGCTGGGTGTGGATTTGTCTGGCAAGATTTGTAGGAATGCAGAGCCACTTTAGGTCTCATTTGAAGATCTCTGAATATTTTGCAAGCACTCTGGCTTTTCCCACCCCTATTAATACAGAGGGATTTCACTGACTCTTAATTAAGTGTTAGGGTATGAGTATGCTTGTACTATAATAGTATGCTTGTCTCTAGAAGTTTGCAGACTTTCTGTAATAAGAATGGAGTTTAAAGAATCAATCCCTGTTTATTTTTAGGGGTGCAGCACACAAGGAGTTAATAGAAGGAAAATTTCCATTTCCTAGAGGGAGCTGTGAACATGACTTCAAAGGAGTCTGTGCCCAGCTGTAACAAGTGCCTGAATATTTCTACTGTACCTGCTGGATGATTGTGATCTCTGTTTAAACAAAAGATTTCTTCTTTTTGATCCCTCTATTTATCCTCCTTTCAGTGAAGGATTTTCAGCTCATTTAATTAGAAGCTGCTCTCTAAGAAATTATTGGGCCACCATGGCTTAACATTATAACTTTGAGCAATGATAACAAACTCCCTCAAGAAAACTGGCTGAAAAGCACTTCTTAAAATACAAGTTATCATCAATCATTATCATCAACAGGTGAAATTCTCATGTTCTGGTGTCATTTTTTATCTGATACAACATGTTCTCTCTTTCCTTTTGGTTTAGTAAGGAAACAGGATTTATGAATTCACTGTCTCTTTGTTCCTCCAACAACTTTGGATTCTATTAGCTATTTTCAGTGGAACTTGATAAAGATATAGTGGCATCAGAGAGATTTTCTGTTAACACTTCTGCAAAAGGAGGCAGCTGGGCAGGGACAAGAAAACCAGCCTGGTGTGGTGGGAATTGTCCCTGCCCATGGCAGGGATTGGAGTGAGATGATTTTAAAGGTCCCTTCCCACCCAAACCATCCTGGGATTGATTCTGTGCTGTCTTTTGTTATCAGACACCAGCCAATCTGCACAAGGCAGTGCAGGGGACTGAGATTTATGAAGGCTCATGAAGGAACAGTTCCTGTAGATGACAAGATAAAGAGCATTTTTATGCAGATGTGACATGTTTTTACTACTATTTCCTCTACAGAGGAATCCTACACTATCTTGCCAAATTGGTGTCTGCTATTGCTCTGTGTGTTGAACTTATCTCTGAAATGTTCCAATTTCCTCACTTTGGTCATTTCTGCCTTTCCCTGAATTTGAAACTGTCCTTTGTGGAACTCCTACTTGAAGTCAGGGGAAATTTGCTTCTGATTTTGGTGGGAAAAGAGACCTGAGGACAGTGAGAATGTATAGAATCCCAATTTTGCCATGCATCAGGGCTGTCTGGAGCCCAGCCCACCAAGGAAATGTAGAAAGACAAGGCAAGAGATGACTGAAAAGCAGATCCTGTTCAGGTACTGCAGCTCCATAGGAAGCAGGATTTCAGTCTGAAAGTTTTACCAGACAATTAAATCCAAACCTAATGAAATCCAAATGTACTTGCAGAAGGTTACTGATCATCCTGATACAAAGTTTTTGTGGAAACTGCAGAAGGTGAAGACTTCCTGGGAAAATTCCTGTTTAAAGATCTGAAATCCTTGGGCATGTTGGCATCTCAAAACCCTGAGTCCTTCAGCTTTGCAGGGTGTCAGCTGTCCAAGCTGAGAAATCCAGAAGCAATTCGGCAGCTTGTTTCAACCTGAGGGAGGGAGGAAAACACAAAGTTTCACAGCTGCCATTCACTTTTGTGGGGCAGATCAGCTGCTTCCCAAAAACAACCTGAGAGCAAGCCAGTCATCACTTCCCCTTGGTGCCCAGGGGCTGGGAGGCTGTTCCAGCACAATCCACAGGCACAGACCACACTGCCCTGTTTCATCCTCCTGATGGAGCACACAGAGCTTTGCTGTCTCGCTGCCTCTGAAGGGATTTCTCTGCTGGCCACAAAGAAATGACTTTGCAAGCAGTGGTTTTATCTCCACCCCGCTGCCTCTCATTTTCTTTGGCTCCAGGATTTCTCCTGCATTGATTCTGTAAGGTTTTTCCTACCATGCTCTGCTGGCTGGGACACTTTCCCCAGATACTGAGCCTGCAAAAAAAAAAAAAAAAAAAAGAAAGATAAAAAGCTGCAAGCCACTGATTTGACATCATGAAATTTGTTGTGTTGAATGGTTTTTCTGCAGGAGGGGGTTGTTGAAGCCTTTCTGTCTCTTGGTTTTCCTACAACATCATGGAGTTCAAATCTGGAGCAATGTTTCAACATTTTCAATCAGAGACAAGCTTTTATTTTCAGGGCTATAGATGGAGCATTCTGAGTAGCCTTAATCACATGCATAAAGGTTTTTAGTATTTCTTTTGTGTGGTATTTTATGCAGTCAGAGCCATTTCTGAGATTCGGGATGGATCGCATCGCAGAGCTGAGATGAGAAATTTACATCTTTATGGGAGATGTAAAGGGACCTGGAATATAAGAAAATGATTAATAAAATCATTTTATTAAATGATGCATTAATGAGGCTTTATATTTCCAGCATAGCACCTGTTTATACTGCCAGCACTGGAGTCCATGGGTGCAACATTCTCATATTGAATATATGGCTTGTTCCTGCTCTTGTTACAGCCTGATTATTCTGGTGTAAATGCACCACTGCAGGTAGATTCTTTTTTTATTGTAGAACAGCCATCTGTGTTTTTAAAGTCTTGATGAGGCTCTGAAAAGCCAAGCAACATCAACTGCTTACAATAGCCCAATTTTGATAACTTTAGAATCAGAGCATTCAGAAATAATCCCCAGCAATAAGTGAAACTAGATTGTGTGGTGCAATGGGAGGCTTGTGTGCTGATTGGCTCTGTGTGCTCTCCTCAAGCATCTTTTTTCCCTCTGCTTGCCAAATTTAGGTATTAGATAAAAGATTTTAAAATGGTGCCCTAGGCTCCACTTTGGTGGTCTCAATTATTCACTGCCTCCTTGCACCCAGCCTTCCCCACTTAAGTAATTGCACTAACAAATTACAGTATTAAAATGTCTGTCTAAACAATTTGTAGGTGCAGCCTGATATTTAGATGCCTTAAGTGCTGCCCTGAAATCCACAGTTTATTGTGCATGTGAAATTACACTTGAAAAAGAGGAGTGTTCCTGAAAAGTCAGGGTCATTTGTGTGAATGTATCCTGTGGTTGGAACCAGAGTGATTTGCATAATTATAGAAAAGTGCTGTGCTGAATCCCAGGGTAACTTCATTGGGGTCTGTGATACCTGTCAGGTGGAATAAGATGCATTATAGCCTTTGCCTCTTAAAAAGTACACCTGTAAGTGATGCCTTGTCTTGATCCTGCCTCTTTCCTGGGATTCAGCGTTGGCTGCACATTAATTTTACACTGGGCACTGATATTTCCTCTTATTACTTTCACTTCTGGGAAGCACTTGAGGTTCTAACCCAGCTGAGGGAAATGAAGGGCCTTGCCCAGGGTGACATGCACAGTCAGTGACAAACTCAGGCAAGGAACATGGATTTTCATTTTACCTCAATTACTCCTTTGGAAAAATGAGTCTTTTTATCCTGTGTCCGTGTCCAGGATCACGTTCAGCACTGCAGGAAGGTGTGAAATCTTTGCTGGATGCTCTGAAAGGAGAGGGTGGAATCCTTCACTTGTCCTTTGATGTCTTCTTCCAGCTGGTCTGGCAAATGGAAGAGTCCAGAAAGTGGTGGTTCCACGCCCAGGCAGTGCCCCCTGTATCTCTGGGGGCAGTGGGGATGGGTGGCTCAGACCCCATGCCCAAATCATCTCAGCAGAGCAGATAAATTAACTCTCACCCTGAAGACACAACCCAGGTCTTCCCTCTTTGCAAAGCCAGTGGTGAAAAAGAGCTCCCAATAAATTAATCAAGCCAGAATTTAGGGCAGAATTCAGCTCCACTGAGCTTCCAGATAACTCAGTTTCATCACACATACTGGGAATGCCTGGAAACCTCCTTGGAGGGAAAGGCAGAGCCCTGGGTGCCTCTCCTGTTTTAAAGGCAGGTAAGACTCAGTGCAGGCTCCTGCAGTGGCACAAGGACAGAGCTGGGATGTGCTGCACTGCTGCTGGAGGATGTGCACCTTCTGGGATGTGCTCCTTCTGGGATGTGCTGCAATCCTCCTGGAGGATGTGCTCCTTCTGGATGTGCTGCACTCCTGTTTGAGGATGTGCTGCACTCCTGCTGGAGGATGTTCCTTCTGTTCAAGAGCCCTTGGCAGGTGGGATATAAAGGATGAAATGGAGAATGAATGAACACCTTCCTGCCCATGCTGAAAACAGGCCTGGCTCAAAGTCCTCGACAGCAGAGACCTCAGCACACTAAAAACAAGCACAAATACAGATGAAGTAGTCAGGACTGATATTTTGGGGAAGAGGAGGGATAATTGTAGCAGAAATTGTGGAGATCTATCTTTAAATTGAAGTACATTGGTAGAGATCTGTGAGTAAGTGAGGGGATAGTACAGAAAAGGAGTGAAAATCCAGCAAGAGCTGTTTTTTCATCTGATTTGGTATTCTCAACAGTGGCAGATGATGTTTGAAAGCATTTGCATTGCATCTGTCCTTAATGTTCACAA
Organism: Buphagus erythrorhynchus; assembly: GCA_013400855.1. Taxonomy (NCBI): domain Eukaryota; kingdom Metazoa; phylum Chordata; class Aves; order Passeriformes; family Sturnidae; genus Buphagus; species Buphagus erythrorhynchus. Next base: position 55,692 of record VZTT01025492.1, on the reverse strand, counting down.
CGAGATAACAGAAGCAGAGGGATCTGATCAAAGCACAGCCCTGTGCCTCCCATTCTGAAAGCAGCAAAATATTCCAGAAAAAAAAAAAAAAAAAAGGGAAAGCTCA
>VZTT01025492.1:13207-55580 GCA_013400855.1 Buphagus erythrorhynchus | reverse complement strand
AAAAAAAAAAAAAAGAGAAAGCTCAGGCAGGTGTATAGAAGCAAATTCACAGCAGATATGTGATGGCTGGGAGGAGATAGTGCAGAGGAAAGAGGTGCAAATGGGAACTCTGGGTTTCAGCTTTCTGGTCAGGCTGGATGCAGACACTCTTTCCACTTAGTTAAGTACAACAGGGGAAGTGTTTGTCCATCTCTTGCAGGTGAGAGATGCCTGCAAACAAATCAGTGAGGGGAAAGAGGAGAGGACATGTTCCTGCATTTAGAGTGGGATATCACCAGTGCAGGCTGTGTGTGTTTACAGCCCTTTAGGGAAGCAAATTGGCAGGTAGGTGGTAGTGATCTCTGATTCCTTTTCCCAGCAAGCCCATCTTGTGCTTCTCTACAACTTCTCCAAGGATTTCTGGGTAAAGAAATGGAGGAAAGACCAGTTCAGTTCTAAATTCATATCTTAAGAGTCAAAACTATATTGATATTTTTAATACAGATGGGGGTTTCATGCTGGATATTTCCTATATGGTCTTTCTCTCTCAGGATAAATACCAAATTACCCAACAAAGTTCAAAGATGTAGCAGTTTGGTGTTTTGGCATCAAGAGTTTGGTAACAGATTTAATTTGTTTCACAACACCGTGCATAAAAGACAAAATTCAAAGAATAATTCAAAGAATTCAAAGTTACTGAAACTAAAACTTATGAATGAGGCAAGTGATTGTGTTGAGAGCAAAAACTTGCTTTGTCTGTGGAAGGGACTCCTGTTTTCTGAGCTTGTCAGTGCTGCAGGAGCTGCAGTGAAAGAAGATGACACCACCCCAGGCACTGAAATGTTGTCTTTCCAGGCTATTGAAGCTGAGAGAGATTAGACTGATCCCAAGAATAAAGCACTGCATGGAGAGCCAAGGGGCATCACTTCATTTCCCAGCCCTGATACAGTTTTGTCCAACTGTCTCAGGCAAATCACTTAATGTCTGTGTTTATTTTCCCCTCTGTAGATTTGCAGGTGTGCTTTTCCACCTTATTGTGGTGGTGGTGCTTTGATTTCTGGAGATCTTAACAGGAGCAGGGTAAAGTATGCAACATAGAAAAGTTATTTTAATAAATGTCACTTAATCAATAAGGGCCATGAGGAAACAGCATGGCCTCAGGGGATTTCTGATGGAAGAATTGTGCTCTATTCCTCAGAACTTTTAGAATATTGCTGACAAGTCTGAAACTGAAAGGTGCAACTTAACTGAAATCAAGTGAGCTCTCCCAAGAACTGATTTATTCAAATTGTTTGAAAAATGAGATACTTGTGGAGTGGTGACTGAGAGATTAGGAAATATTGTGAAAATCAGACCTGAGGCACTCAGCACAGGACTCCTGAAATGATATTTCATCTGACTGAGAGTGGAGGTGAGACTTTCACCTAATTACCTGTGGGGGCAAAGCCTGAGCTTGGCTGGGGACAGTGGGAGCTGGAGTTGGAAGGATCCCTGCCCTGGGGGTGCTGTACAATTGTCCTGTGGTGAACAACTGAAAACACTTGAAAGCACTGCACAACACCTGCTTTCCTTTTCTACCTTTTGCTTTGTCTGAAGATTCCCAAATCTAAAAATACTTCCTCTGGGAGGGAGCAGGGGGAACAACCAATGTTTCCAAACATTCTGCTTCTGGTTCTGCCTGAAATGCCAACAACATTTCTTTTGAAATGCTGCCAGCGTGGCTCCTGTCCCTCCTATGGCCCCTCTCTGTCTCCAAGCAGGGAGTGTTTGCTGCAGGTGAAATTCCCTTTGGCACAGCCACGTCCCAGGCAGGTTTAACAAGGCTTCAGGAACCCAGGGGACTGCAGAGCTCACTGCTGTGACAGCAATTTATGAGCTGTGAATAGAGCACTGTGCTGATTCTATTGATTCTGAAAGCTGCCACCAAGGCTGCTGCTCATTGACATTCTTGTTGGCAGCGTGTCTGGAAGCTCCATCCATGTTACAAGTGAGATCTATTAATGCCAGACTTGCCAGAGGTGTCTGCACTCCCACCCAGACACTGCAGGCTTCAGTGGGATCATCACCAGGCTGCCCTGGGCATTTGGGGATTTCCTTTGAGTTGGTTTTTTCTGTAATCTGCATGGAATCATCCGAAAATGTTTGCTTTCTTACCTGGAAGAGCAGTCACAGCATCCCACCAGCCATTTCTGAGCATCCATTTCCCCAGGCTCACACCTGTGAGGGCTCCAGGATTGTTCCCAGAATGAAATGGGGACAGAAAATTTGTTTTGGGGTCAGCTGCAGTACCTGTGGTGATACCTGGAGAGGCTGACCTGGAGCAGAGGGTGGGCAGGGTTAAAGGAATGAAGTGGGGATTTATTGAAAGGCCTTCAAAGGATTCACCTTGGGCAGTGCAAGAGCCTGGCCATGGACTCAGAGTCACAAATTTTCACACTTTTATAAATTTTGGTCCATTTCCACACTGGGGTTCATTGTCCAATTCCAGCTCCAGGTTCTGCAGTCCCACCCTCCCAGATTCTCTCCTCAATTCGCTGCTGTTTGCACTTTTTGGGGCTGGAGCTGCAGCAGTGTCCTTGGTTCTGGGGCTGGAAAAGGATTGTTTTGTGTGCCTGAGCTGGGAGGAGACCTTGCTGACACTTGATATGAAGTTCAGAGTCACACCAATGCAGTGCAGAATCTATAAAATACAAAAAAGCTGAAACTCAAGGCATCAGTGGGAGCACTGGGGTGGCAGTGCCTGGCTTGGAAAGTAGGGCAGGGCTCAGGCTGCTGTGCTGCCCACAGCCCACCCCAAACTGCCAGCAGAGGCAGGAAATTTAATGAATTCCAAAGTCTTTTTGAAAACCTTGTGGGGCTGGCACTCTCCCTCATCTCCCTACAATAAGGAAAGTCTTTAACTTTTTTAATTGCTTCCATTTTTTTTCTCCTTGATGGTGACATTTCTTCCCCAAGTGGCTCCAATGGTGGTTCATTTATCATTTTCTTCCCTTTCCCAAGCCCATGTGACTTTGTTTTCCTTAATTTTATTTAATTGATTATAACTAATTGACTCTCACTTCAGGGAATAGAGGTTTCTGAGCCTGATCTTAATTTATTTTTTGTGAAGTCTTTTTCTTCCAGTCTAGGCCTGAGCTACAAGGTTATACTTTTAATAAAAAAAAAAAACAAGTGCTAAATGGAGAGATGCCTTACCACAGTCTCAGTCTATGGCCTTGGAAGGCATTGGAAACTTATCTTAATATCCATTAACTCTTCTGTCTGCTTTTAATTTCACCATGCCTTGGATGCAAGCACAGCCTGGTCTCCTGTGAATCAGGCTTTTAGATTTTATCTACATAAGCATTTCTTCCCTTTCCTTTCCTTTCTGGAATGTGCATATGTGGTTTGAAATCTAGGAACAAGGCACAGTGCCTTACTCCAAGGCTTCATCTCCACAGCACAATAGAAGCTTTGCTCTTTTAAAAGGGAAGGAAAACAGATTTCCTTGGCAGGGAAAATAATTTCAGTTCAATCTCTGGCATGTGGGTAATTATATTTATTTTCTAATGTAAAATACTTAGAGATCCTCGAGAGAAAATAGTGTTTATTTAAGAGATGCATTTTAAAAACACTGGGTTTTCTGCATCATGATGATACCAGAGCATCCCAGGACAATTTTGTGGTGACAGGGAATTTCTGGAAGCGCTCTTCATATTTGACCACCTCCCCTCCCCACACAGTCTCTGCCACATTTTCTGCTCTGGGCTTTAGAGGACTCCAAGTCATCCCTTGATTCTGAACAGATCTTGATGGAGCTGCCAGCAAAGCTATTTATTATTTTTTTTGTGTGCATGAACCCAAGGGGGTGAGGGGCATTTCTCAGTGGCACAGCTCCATCTCCATCCTGTGCCTCCCTCCCTGCTGCTGGTGATCATCACAGCATCCTCTGCAGATTAGGAACAAACTGTGAAGGAGCCTTTGCTACACCGTGAAAGCCAAGGGAATCTTAATTTTATTTTATTTTATTTTGTTTTGGTCCAGACTCTGTGCTTTGCCCAAGAGCACCATCTTCTGGCTCTCCATTTCTGGGAGCTGAGCTAAATTCTGCTGCCAGGGGAAGGTGGTGAGGGGAAGGGAAAGCTGGCAAAGCTGTTCCTGCTGGGACATTTGCTGCCATTTCCTATTTAAAAACGCCAAAGCTCTCTCTGAAGCATTTTCACTTGCTTTGGCACGGCCTCCTGACCAGTTCATTGATGGCAGAGCTGGGAGGGGTTTCAGAATTCCTTGCAAGTCTTGGCTGACTTTGGACACTCCTCTGCATGCTCCTGCTATTCCTGAAGTCCTTGCAGTGAGTTCCCACTTCTGGGGTCTTATGTGGTTGCTCTGGCTTAATTTTATTCCCCAGAGCTGCTTTCTGACCACTGAAATCAGTGTACCTTGGCCAGAAACACTCTGCACACCTCAAGAAGAAATTCTCTTAAGAGTTCATTTTGATCCCATATAAGATTATATCATTGATGTAGGATTTGTGAGAGATTTTTGGATGGAATTGATGCTGGTTCAGGTCAAGAGAAACATTATTTAAAAGCCTGTCTTTACAAACTGAATGCATATAAGCATTATGTCCAGAAGAATCTCTTTTGAATCAATGCCTCTGTCACAGCAAAACCAGGTGGGGACATTAAATGTGAAAAGGGCCCAATTAACAATCAGGTCAGGATAAAACTTAAATCCATTTCAGCTCACTGATGCACTCTTCTCACAGGCAACAATTTAAACTTTTTTTTCTATTGTTCTATTACAGTGTGAGGATAAAGCCAGAACTGGAATGAAGTTCACCACAAAACTCCTATCACTTGTTTGGTGTCTTGGACAGAAGAGGAACAGGGATCTATCAAATATATCCCAGCCATGTGTTCTAACTAAAAAAACCCAACAAACCCCTGCAGGGAAATATGTGGGATGGAGAAGCCTTGCACTGCTTTGCTATTTCATGAGTCATTGAAACCAGGGGAGATTTCCCTTCCTGGGAGAAACTTTGGGATTGCAAGGGTGGTTAAGCACAGAAGAGATTTCCTTGGGGATGGTGAAGTTTTTCTCTTTAGAGGCTTTCAGAACAGATTAGAGAAAGTCTGCCAAGGGTGGTTTGTGTGGCTGAGGCTGCTTGGGGCAGGGAGCTGGACTGGGTGACCCCTGTTTGGGTGATGAATCCTCAGAGGGAGCTCACACCCTTGGTGCTGCTCTGCTCTGGGCCAGGATGTGAGCACAGGGCTGGACTGGGTGACCCCTGTTTGGGTGATGAATCCTCAGAGGGAGCTCACACTCTTGGTGCTGCTCTGGGCCAGGATGTGAGCACAGGGCTGTTCTGAGTGACCCCTGTTTGGGTGATGAATCCTCAGAGGCAGCTCACACCCTTGGTGTTGCTCTGCTTTGGGCCAGGATGTGAGCACAGGGCTGTTCTGAGTGACCCCTGTTTGGGTGATGAATCCTCAGAGGGAGCTCACACACTGGGTGCTGCTCTGGGCCAGGATGTGAGCACAGGGCTGTTCTGCAAAGCCAGCTGAGCATCACCCTGCATTTCACCCCAGTGCCTGCACTGCACAGTGTGGAGCTGGTTCTGCCTGGGAGGAGCAGCCTGGAGCTGCCTGAGCTCCCACAGTGACCTCTGGCATCACTGCATGGTGCTGAGCTCTGCCAGAGCCAGCAGGATGCCCCTGCTTCAGGTTTGGGGTAGGTTCTGCTAAACCCAGCCACAAAACCTTGCTGCTGTGTCCAAACATCACTCAGCTCATATTCATGCCAGTGAAACCTCTATTCATGCCAGTGAAATCTTTATTCACCCCGTGTTCCTATTCCCAACACAGACACTGTACATTAGCCTAGCAAGGGTAAATAAATCTGAGTTTCCCAGGGCATCTTCTTAGGCAAAACTGGAGAATTTAGCATGGCAGGCCCTCAGGGTGGATTTTTGGACGACTTTGGGCATTGTTACAAGCACATATTATCACATGGGAAGAGATAAAATGGAGAATTCCTTTTGGAAACACTTGGAGACCTCCAGTGCTGCAGTTATCACTCCCTATCTCCCTGACTGACACAGCTGCAGAGACAGAATTACAAGATCTTATCACATGAATCTCATTAGAAAATGCCCAGAGAAGTCTTTTCAAAGAGATTTTTTTCAAAACTTCCATCTCCCCCATCTCCCTTCTCCTACAAATGCATCCACCATGTTCCTGAAGAAAGTCAATGAGAATGTAATGCATCCACCCTTTTTTTTTTTTGTAGTTTCTCTTGATAAACCAGTATTTCACTACCATGAGCCTGGAAGAATAGTGCTCGAGTTAAACATGGAAAACATTGTTCAGCAGGACTCGCTTTGGCTCTTACACACTGTAAATGAGGTCATATATTCAAAAGGGATCTAAATGCTGAGGTTTGAGTCAGGATTTGTATTGTGCTCTTGACAGGCAGTATTTATGCCTCTGTAAAAAAGTTCCTTGCAGATTAAAGTTACAGTAAGTGCTACAACCAGCTTCTGGGTCTATTTTCAAGCTGCATAATGTGCTGCTCGATATCCTTTGATTACAGCAGAGATTTGGATTTGATTTGAAGAACATGTCCGTGTGTGAATGTGCTGCACGAGTTGCAAATCCATTATTTACAGCAGACAGAGGGTTTTTCTTCATTGCTTTTAAAGCCAATCCAGTCTGGTCCCTGTGCTGCAGCTCAGTGTGACACCATCTGGCAGCTCTGTGCTGATCCTAGACCTGGGAGAAAGCCTTGAGCAGAAGTTTAAAATTGGGATGTTTTGGTTTAGTTTAGCAAATATCCTTTTGAGACATTGAAGCTGCAGGATAAATTGTCCTGCAAAACCTCCTGATATGCCTCTGTTCACTCATCCCTTACTCAAAATTACATGCAAATGTGAAAAAAAGAAGGTAATTCCAGCTGGCAGCATTTGGGTCTGAAGGGTGAGCATCCACCAGTAGGATCTGGGCTGAGATCTTTGGAACCTCAGTTTCATAATGGTTGAAATATATTTCAGTTTAAAGAGACAGGAGTGACTGCTACTAAAATTCATATTTGGATCCTAAACATCCCAGAAGGCCTAGAGATATTTGGAAACAGATTTAGCCTACACCAGACCCCTGAAGTGTGTGAATTGTGAGGTTATTTTGACCCCTTTTGTTTCGTCACCTTGAAATATCTTTCCCTATTCATTTTTCTTCAGGGTGCCAAGGATTTGGAGAGATATGGAGTTCCTGGTAAAAGAGAGGAAAAGCAAGGATTCTATCTGGATTTCATACAGCCTGGGGCCTCAGGAAATGAAGTTTTGACAGGGAGCAGTTTGTCTGTCTTTGAGGAGCTGCCCCTGGAGGCAGGATGAAGGACCATGGGTGACCTCTGTGCTTACAGATCTGCTGCTTCTCTCCAGATTACTTCTAACTGTGCAATTGCATGGCAAAAGTACTTGTGTTTCTCTTGATGAGAGTGTTTACAAGACCAGCATTTGTGATGCTTTTAAAACTGAGATTATTTAGTCTTCTAATTTTAGAGCTGTTCCCTTCTCTCTTCCATGCAAACCTGGTGTTAGCAATTGTAAATTGGCTCCAGCTTCAACACAGAGAATTTAAAACAGTATGAAACTGATTTTTTAAAATAAGGAATTATCCTTTCCTCTGTGTTGCCTTTCATGCAGACATATTCTGCACTGTGGGCAGTAAGCACATCACAGATTAAAGCTCCTCACAAAGTCCCAGCTTCCACCTGAAGGAAATTTGGGGAAATAGAAAAAGGGTCTCATGAAGTAATGGTTTCAATCAGCAGACTCATAGAACAGGGAGGTGTTTGTGTGACTGATACCCTGCACTGGGTTTGGGTTTGAGTGGGGAGCTCTGGCCATCAATCAAAGCTAGCAGTGCAGCTCTGGGCTGTGTCTGTGTGAGCAGGGAGGGGAACTCGTGTGTGGAAGCTGCTGCTGCTGCCAGGATTCACCTGCTCCTCTCTCTGCAGGAGCTGGGGGCTCGGGCAGAGAGGTTAAAGGATGTCAGACCTCTGCTCTGTGTTTGTCCTTCTGCCAAAACAGATTTCGTGCTGGGGAAAGCTCTCAGCTCCTAGTGCTGGAGAAATAATGTCTTCTGTAGTACAGCTGCTCTGGGAGATTCCTCTTCCTCTTGTTTTCTCACCAGCCTCTCTCAGATCTTGTTTTTAATGAGGTTTCTTGCTCCGGAGAGTTACCACAGAGGGCCATTGGTCTGAACCTTTCACTCCAGAAGAAGGCATGAATAATTCAAGCCTATTAGTAGTCACTCACCTCCCACTGAGGCTGTTGCCCAAACGAACTTACTCCTATCCTTTTAACTACTTATTCCTTCCTAACTACCTTTTTTCCCTCTTCTTTTCCTGTTTTACACTCTACCTCCCTCTCTTATTGAAAAAAACTCACCTGTCTGTCCCACCTGCCTCTTCCATCAGGCTCCACAGGGAATGCTGGGCACCTGGAGTGAGCCACTAACAAGAAATAGGTTCCTGCCAGCTCTGAAGCCTGCTTTGAGGTCAGAAGTGATTTTGGTGAAGGGGATTTCTCAGCAGTGTTGCTCATGCCTCTGGATTGTAAACCTCACAGCAACAGGACAGCAGGGAGCAACTCAGAACTTCCCCTCAGAAATCACTGGGCACTAAAATAAATATTTCTGGTCAAGACCTTCTGCCTATGATAGCTCCCCTCTGTTGTGGGACAAGAACACGTTGTCACCTCAAGCAGGGAAGCTCTGAACTTAAGAGAAGCTGGAAATGGGAGACACTTCTTTGTTTATAACCAGTTTCTGAAGAGGTCATTGCCAATTACTGCTTTGCTCTGGCATCATTCATTTCTTGGCAGTCTGCAGTGGTAAGAACGTGCTAAAGCCATTCCTGAGTTTCTGGTAAGGATGTTTCCCTTTCTGACCTGGGACACCTCAGTGGAGAACCTTTGGCTCTGTTTCTTGTCTCCACCACCCCCAGTGCCCCTCACTCCACAGCAAACCTGCCTGCCCACACTCTTTTACTTTTTCTCACTTTCACCTTCCTGTCTCAGTGGTGTTCATTTTCCTGGACCAAACCTTGTAAAGAAACAGCAGGCAGGAACAGCAGCTTTTGTTTGGGTGGGTCAGGGGAAAGCAAAGCTTTGCCATCCCTGTGGCACAGGGCTGGCAGTGCAGGCAGCTCTCCTGACTTTGGCAGTGACCTCCTGAGTGGCTTCATCCTGCAGGGACCCCAATTAGCAGCACTTCAGCCCAGTGGGATTTGCTCCAGGCTGCTGAATTCCTGCCATGTATCCTCTGAAAGGCCAGCCCCAGCCTGTCCTTGCTGGATTGGGTATGAATGGGCACAGGAAAGGTGAATTATTCTGTATTCTATTACTTATCCCCTTGGGCCGTGCAGTCTTCTCCTGTAAAGTTGAACTTTAAATATGATAGTTATTAAGGCTTGTCTAGGCTTGAGATTTAGCTCATATAAATTCTGACAGGAACAAATGACTCTAAATTGTGACCAAATCTTTCTTTCTCCCCATTCTCTTGCCCTTCCAGGTCTGCTGCTCAAAGAGGAAAGTGAATCAGAACAGCTCAGGAAGATAAACAGCTGCTTTAAAACAAAGTTATCCAGATCTCTTCCTAATATCAAAATTTACTGCAACGTGCCATGCTGCAGCTGAAAGCAAGATGTTTGTGACAGATACTTTTCCACTTTAAATTGGCTTTTAAAGCAGGTAGCAAGTGGAGAGGAGTGGAGCATGGCAAGCTGCATGCAGAGCTCAGGGGAGAGGGAGACATCGTGGAATTCAGTCTCCTGGGTCAAAGCTCCATCAGATAACACGAGAAAGTGTTGATGGAAAAGCAGGCAGACCAAGACAGACCAGTGGAACGTGGTAGGAAGCAGCTGGATCTGGGAATTAGGACACCAGGCACAGGGACTCTGGGAATTATTTCTGATTGTGCTATTGAAGGTGTCAGGAAAATTAATCCACAAGCACCAGAGGTTTATGTCCAAAAAGGAGGCAGAGGAGTCCTTGTTGCTTTATTGGAAAAAAGGGAGAGGCCATGGGGCATTCCCCTGGGATCTCTCAAATTTTTGGAGGATGCAGCCTCCTTTTTATCCCAATTTCCCATCTTCATTTCCCTCTTTCTTTCCCCATGGGCTGAGGTACCTGAGAGTTACAGACTTCCCCAAACACCTGATACCTGAGATTCCCCTCTAATGTATAACCCTCCCTTTTAATTTTTAATTCTTATAAAATTCATAGTTTTTTCCCCGTTGCTTGTTTCATCTTTCAATATCCAACTTCATTTACCAGCAAACCTACAGTTTGTTTGTAAAGCCAAATATCTTTTTCCATCCATCAATCAGTGGAATCCATCCCATTGTTTCTTTTATCTCTCAGTGCAGGTTTGTAAAGACAAATCCGACAAATTCCTCTCAAAGGGCAGATCATTTCCCCACTTGCTCTGCCCCACCTTTTTCTTTTCCCCCCTCGTGGTAATGGCCCAAGAGCAGCAACTGTGGCTACTGCAGAGTCAGATTAATGTAAGGTCTGGCTCAAACTCACCCCAGAGAGCTGCAGCAGCAGCTGAAAACAAGGCAGGGCTGGGGCTCTGATTTTTGGGATGGAAGGGTCAGTGACAGCACCCAGCCCTTGTCCTGGCAGGCAGCAGCACTGGCCAGGAAGGCTGGTGGCCACCTTGGGGCTCGCAGCAGCCCCAGCCCAAGGCAAGCCCCTGCCTAGGGCAGCCCTGCTAAAGGCAGCCTGCACATCCCACTAGGTCAGCTTGGAGACATCCCTCATGTTGAATTGATGCAGCTTTCTTACATATTCAAGGGCTGTGTTCAAGGACTGTGTGCTCAGCATCCAGCCTGCCAGGGCTCTGATCTCGCCGGGGATCTGGAAGCAAGGAAATACAATTTTACCGAGGTTGAAACAACGTGTCCTTTGACTCGAGATAATGGTGCCCGAGCCTGCTCCCAGTCAATGGTCCCCGTAAAAACCCTCGGTGATGCTGCAGAGGGAAAGGATAAACCCAAACTGTCCTGTGCCAAGTGATAAAACCTTTTGCATATGGTTATACTGCTATCATTTGCCCTTATAATGCCTTTCACAGAAGGATCTGGAGACATTTTCCAGACGTTAGTTAATTAATCTCCATAACATCCCTGTGAATTAGGTGACTTATCTACTATTTCACAGACGTGTGAGCTGAGGCAGTGGAGGTTAAGTGTCTTTCCCGAAGTTAAACAGCAAATTAGAGGGAAATGCTGAGTGTGGAATGAAGGGCCACAATTCTGTTTAACAGCCCTGCTCCCTGCCCATAAAGCTGCCTTCCCTCCACACCCTGCCCTGCTGGACAGGAAAGTGGTGAAGTTCCAATATTTCTGGGGATGTTTGCAAAACTTTAGCTCATTAGCAAGTATTTAACCTGTAATTTAAGCTCCTGACATGGATTCTTGGGTATCAAGTGGTAGATTGTGCTGTGTAAAACAGTGATTTCTTATTTGAGGCTAATTAAGTCTTTCTCACAGGGGAATAAAATTGAGTTTAAAGACACCAACTGCATGTGTATATTCTGACATGAAAGCATTAACACCTCAAACTGAAATGTATATTTTTTGAAAGGCTTCCAGGTTTGGCAGTATAGGCTCTCTTGTTGCTGAGAGAAATTGATTTTCTGCAAATGTTCAGCAGGATTTTTTATTATACTTCCCCCCCACCACATCAGAAAAAGGAATTACTGATTTGCTTCATATTTCAGCAGACATCCTGGAAGTCTGAGAACACATGGTTTGTATTTGCAACTTTTGGCAAGCTGAGAAATGAAAATAAGTATTCAATACCTGTCCCACATGGATTGCCTGTCCAGATCAATAAAAGCAGCAGGAAGGGCAGCACTCTTGTAGAGAGTTGCAGTTATGGTTGCCACCTGCTTTTTGGCAAGTCCTGTATTTACTGGCATAAAGCCCACTCATCTTTGAAATGCTCCAGCTGCTGATGATCCATTCTATTTTAATAAGGTGTTTAAAAACCTCCAGCTGTTTATGAAGAACCAGCTCAGAGGAGATGATCAATCTGACAGGCACAACATGAATGTGGGGCTCACAAACACTCCATTGTGGCTTTGGTGATTAATATTGACACGCTGGATTTGGCAGCTCTGATGGAAGAATCTACTGCCAGATGGTGGAAGAAAGGAGAGGGCCTGGAAGGGAAGGCAGAGGGATTCTCCACCTGCAAATCCACCCTCAGTGGCACCCAGGCTGGCACTGGCAGGGTGGGGATGCACATTCTGGTCCTGCATCCCATCTCTTGTCCATGGCAAGCCCAGGAGAGGTTGTCAGCTCCTCTCCTGCTAGGGAAAAAAAGCATCCATGGCCTCATTCCAACCCACAACAAATTACCTTTGTTCTCCCAATTAATTTAGCCTTCTGCTCAGTGTGTGGCACGTGTGTAATTAGCTCCAGAAAGGCAGAAATGTTATTTCAAAAAACTGTTTGAAATGTCCCAAAGAGGCATTGCAGCAGGCTTTACCCAGTGCTCCTTTATCTCCATTCCCACTCTAATTACCAATGAGCCTCCTTGTTTAATACTGTTTTATGGAGCTCTTCTTTTCTTCCCTGTTGCTATTAGAAAGCTGCTGATGTGGAAAAAATAAAAAGAGGGAAAGTGTCATGAGAAGAATCATGGCAGAGTGAGCTCAGTTTGAAAAATCCCTATTCAAAACTGAAGTGGAGGCTTGCTTCTTTTTTTGGTGTGAAATCCCAAAACCCTGAGGGATGGGGTGAATTCTCAGCAGAAGAACATTGACTCTGCCATTCTTTCCTGGCTTGCTTGGAAAAATAGGAGTAGCATGATGGGTGGAACATCATTTCTCTTGATCACTTATTCTGTTTGGAGAGTGGCACAGTGCAGGTACAAAAGCACAACATAAATTTGACTTTCACTGTAATCAGAAATTGTACTCATCCTGTGTTTGTCAGGACAAAGTTGGAAATTCTAGTGAGCATAGGAAGGCAGAAGGCTGTTATCATCCAAAAGTGAGATAACAGTGTGATCTGTGGCTTTCTTCCATGGATTCCCTGTCTCAGCACCCCTGGAGTTATGGGTCTTTAATATTCCAAACTGTCACCTGAGCTGGGAGGAGGAGGAAGGCATCAGCAATGCACCCATCCATCCCACCTCACTCACAGTGCCAGCCCTCCAGAATCAAAGATTTATTCCCTCACACTGTTCTGATTCTGCCTCATGGAAGTGAGTTGGTTTTGATTTGTGCTGGGATAATAAAATACAAGAGGATTTTTATTAATTTTCTTTTTCAGAGGAACAAAAAGATGATACAGATTCTTGATTTGCTTGGAAAGAAGCTTGAAACATTGGCTGTCTATTTTAGTAGGACAAAGTAGGCCAGAAATGCTGCTCCTTGTTTGGTCACCAACACAATCTCATTGCTGAGCTTCTGACTGCTGTAGTACTACAATCATCAAATTTACAGGAAGTAAAATCCCTTCTGATTGTTGTCTTTATCTCACGAGTACCAGGAGCAGAGATCTGAGCATTTAATGAGCACCAGGAGCAGAGATCTGAGCACCAGGAACAGGAATCTGAGCACTTAATGAACACCAGGAGCAATTCTGAGCACCAGGAGCAGAGCTGTGAGCACCAGGAGCAGATCTGAGCATTTAATGAGCACCAGGAGCAGGGATCTGAGCATCTCATGAACACCAGGAAAAAAGATCTGAGCACCAGGAGCAGATCTGAGTACCAGGAGCAGGGATCTGAGCACCAGGAGCAGAGATCTGAGCATCTCAGGAGCACCAGGAGCTGGGATCTGAGCACCAGGAGCAGATCTGAACAACTCATGAACACCAGGAGCAGGGATCTGAGCACCAGAAGCAGGGATCTGAGCACCAAGAGCAGATCTGAGCACCAGGAGCAGATCTGAGCATCTCAGGAGCACCAGGAGCTGGGATCTGAGCACCGGGAGCAGTTCTGAGCACCAGGAGCAGATCTGAGCACCAGGAGCAGGGATCTAAGCACCAGGAGAAGATCTGAGCACCAGGAGCTGGGATCTGAGCACCAGGAGCACCAGGAGCTGGGATCTCTGCTTCAATTCGAGCCCAGTTCCTCCGGGCTGCCTTCACTGCAGAGGGGACAGTGCCATCTACAGCCCTGGCTGTGGGACCTGCCTCAGGAATGGGAGAGGATCCGCTGCATTTATCGATTTATCCTCGGGCTGATTATTTCAGACAGCACTTTCTGAGCCCCCCGTGGGCTCTGTCTGGTGCTGAACACACTGACAGTAAATAATGGACAGCAACACAACAGCCACACCAGCAATTTAGGAATCACATTATTCCAACCTCTCTCCTCAATGGTTTTGTGTCATTTTGAAGGCTGTTTGACAGGGTTCACAGAAAATGCCTGATCTTTATCCAAATCAAATATAATCCATCGGGTTTGGGGCTGTTCTGCAGGTGTACAGCTCTTGAACTCTGAGTGATTTGTGAATGATTATTGCAGATACTGAAAAGCTTCCCAGTTACAAACACACACAGATCACAGCTGCTCTGAGAGAGGAAGGGAACACAGAATCTTCTTGATGGGCCAAAATCCCACAGCAAATGCAGATTGACTCTAAACTCAAACAAACACTGCGGTTTTCTGTAGCTAATTAATGAAACAGTGCTGCCCTGGGTGTTTTTAAAGGCTGTACACACCTGTCATCCAGAGGAGGAATGGATGAGATTTGCTCTGCCAGTGTAACCTGGGAGGTTTCTGTCCCAGGGCTCTGGTGTTGATGGCTCTAAATGTTTTAGTGCTGCTCCACTTCCCTTCAGGCAATAAATCTGTGCCTGCTCTTTGGAATAGGAAAAATCAGTGGATTGGAGGCTCTTGATTCCAGTGGAACAGCAGCACATTTGTAGGTTGTGGCAGTGTCTTGCTAAAGGCTGTAGAGGAGAGGAAGTTTGGCTCTGTTTTGTTCCAAAATTCAGGGTTAGATCGGGTCTGGCCCATGGGATCCCTTCAGAAGAGAATCAGTTCCAGCAGCTACACCTGAAAAGTGGTAAAATCAAAGCAATGGCTAAAGGAGAAGATTTATGTGCTTTAAGTTTACTCCCAAAAATCTGGACTAATTTCATTCTGAAGCAAAGCTTCAGCTCTAGAAAGCTCCTGTAATAGAAATGTAGCACCAGTCTGCTCAGGAGAAAAAAAAAAAAACATATTTCTGCTCCTGAACCTATAGAAATATCTCCTGTGTTAGCAAGGTTTTTGCCACTCAGTTGACAATCCAGTTCCAGGCAGTGGAGCACAGTGAGAATCAAATCAGATCACATCAGCACAGCAGGAGGATTTAACATGGTCATGAGTAAGATGGACTGATGTTTAAATAGCAAGAGATATTTGGGTGAAGATTAAAGGGTTTTTAATCATGGATCCAAATTCTTTGGTTAAATAAAATTTCTAGTGACATTTGTCCAACAGTTCTGGGGAATTACACTGTGTGTACTTAGTTTGTGATAAAGCTTAACCTGTAGGATCTCCTACCTAGTACAAAAGCCTTTTTTATCATAAAAAAGTTGACCTGCCTGACTTCTTCTCACTGTTTCTGGTTTCTGACCTTGACATGCACCATCCAAAGCCCAAAGAATTAAAGGATAAGCATCTTCCTTGAGGATGGTCAAGCTGGAGTGCTCCAGGATCACAAATCCACTGGGATTTCTATGGCTGAGCATCTGTAAGAGTTAAACTAAACCTGTCAGACCTCATGGCACAGTTACTCTTTGGAGCACACTGAGGGGCAGCTGGCTTCTCCAGGCACTTTCTAGTTTTTTCCTTATTATTCTAAAGATAGAATTAGAGCAAACAAAGCTAGAAAACCCCTGCTGTGGTGAGTTTGTGGCTCCCAGTTCCAGCTCCCCACATAACAAAAACAATCAGTTTTTGAGTCGGCTGGCCACAGCCTTTCCCATCTTTAAATTTTTCCCAGTAATTGTACATTTCTGCTGTGCTTTGGGTGCTGGTTCACCCATCACCTTGGAGCTGCAGATATGGTTTGCAGTACCCTGGGGTGCAGCATTTATCATCCCTGTCCCTGCAGCGAGGCCGTGTGCCCTCAACCCTTCGTCCCTCCAAGACCTGAAACTCTCTGTTTATCTCCAAACAACAATTTTTCTACTCAGGCTCAGTTAATACATGCTAACCTTAGTGTAAACATTTTTTTTTTTCCTAGATAAACTCCCTCAGGAAGACTTTCTGCTTGATTTTTGAGGAGTTGCTTAGCTGTAATCATGCAGAATTCTCAGGGTTTCAAGCCGTGTGCCTCCTGCAGAGGTGTTCTGCCTGCTAATGATAGGCACTCCAGCTGCTCATTCTGCTCAGGCAAGGCCACTTGGAGGACAGACCTCCACTTCTGCCATCCCTTCCCATCCCGTGCACAAGAAACTGCAGAACTTTGCAAAATGCCACAGTCCCTTTGCTCAGCAAAGCTTCCTTGGGAAATACAGGGGTGCTGCTCTCAAGAGTGAACCACTTGTTTCTGTTGGTTCTCAGGGGTTGCTGCAGGGAGATATTCCCACTCTTTTCTGAAACAAGCTGTAAATCTTGTAAGAAAAAGACTATCTGATACCAAAAATGAAAGCTTTCTGCCCTAAGAGTGAAGATTCATTATGTAAACACCAGGCAGTCTTTCAGAGTGAATTTGGAGTTTGCAGTGAAAAAAACTGCTCACTTGGCTCCTGGCAAAGCTGCCTCCAAATTATCTGCTGCTTTTCATAGGATCAGGCTTATTCAGCAGGGTTTTTGAGACAGCCCTGCTGCAGGCATAGGAAAGGTGCTGCTTGTGCCACTGTGGAGCTTCCCACTGTGGGAGTGCAGGACATCCCTCTGGCTGTCCTGGATCGCTGGGGACAATGGCAGGGAGCCAATGGCACCTGTGCCTTTGATCTCAGCCCAGGGGAAAGGCTGCCAACTCTGAGAGAAGAATTACAGACCACAAGGGTTTAAGTAGAATAGTGATGGATTTGTTACAGGGTGAGAAAAGTAGAGTTATAGGGATTTTAGGATTAGGGTTTAAGGGACAAGATGGAGGGATTTGGGCGTGTCCTCCTCTTCTTCTTCTTCTTCTNAGCACACGTAATTTGTAGTATATAATGTTAGTACCAGCCCACAGGGACACAGAACCTCGTGTCCCATCCTGCTGAGAGGAGTTTGTGGGACAGAAAGAGAATGTTATAGATAAGAAGAGAATAAACAACCTTGAGAAGCACAAGCTACGTCTCCTGACTCCTTCTTCAAAGCTCAGGCTGGCAAGAAAGACTTCTCCAGGTTTCAGGGTCATCTTAACCCCGAGATCTGACACCCACATCCCTTAAATCCCAGTTCCAGTGCAAACCCCTCTGCTGCCTGAAATGGGCACTGCCCTGTGGGGGCTGGCACTGAACTTCTCCTACAAGTTCATTTGAAAGGGGAAAGACTTGTGTCTAATCCAGCTGGGATGTGAGCCAGGGATTCACGTGCTGCACTGCCCCCATCTCCCAGGAAATATCCCTGTCAGGGAATTTGGGAAGGACACAAAGAGTCCCCCCTGTGCCTGCTGCAAAGAGCACAGGTGTGTGCTCCATCCCTCTGTAGGCAAAGGGTTGGTCTGGGATGCCTGGGAATGTAGATTTTAATGTTAGACTGTGTTTATACACAAAGTGTCTGGGACAGGAAAAGACAATGGATCACTTGATGGGCTTCACACAGGCAATTAATAAAGCATTAATGACACAGGCAGCCCCTATGCTAGCACTGCCTGCTAGCTGAATCCCTGCAAATAAACTTCTCCACGAGTTTCCCTCCTTCCTCTGCCAGTGCTGGGAGCACAGACTCATTGACCCTGCCTGAGTGCTCCTGTGTCTGTGCTTATCCAGGGAAAGGCAGAGCCCAGCGTGTGCCAGGGGCTGCAAACCTGCACCAGGGACCCCATCCCAAATTCCTGCTCATCCCAGGGCTGGGCACAGCCAGACAGAGAGGAGGCTTTGCAGGAAAAGAGGGGAATGAGCAGGAATCCCTCAGCTGTATGCAGCAGGGAGGTTTCTGTCCCTGCTCACACACAGGCTGCTGGTGACAGATCAGCCTGAGGAGATTTAATTTTTGCCTGACAACTCCAGCATTCAGGAGGGGCTGCCCCTCCATCCTCCCTGTACAGCTCGACATTCACCTGGTTCTGATGTTAAATAATCATTTTTTCCAGGTGTAAAACATGGGGTTCCAGTGGGCAAAAGCAGCAGGAAAAGCCAGCGAGGTGAGAAGGTTTGGGGATTAAACACGGCTGGGAGAGATTTCAAATTCTAATCATGACTTTTTTCTGAAGTATTTGTTCTGCCCTATCAGCTAATACAGCAATGGTGCATGCATTAACATCCTGAAATTGAAACAGAGATCAAGGGTATAGGGTATAAATTGGTTTTGGAGCATAACATTAAATAATCAAACCACGCTGGAGCAGCCTCTGTGACAAAATGACTTACATTTTTGGTGCTGCTTTTTAAATGTGATTATGCATTTTAATTGTTTAACTTCAGCCTGCGGAGCAGTTTCAAAGATGTTTTAAAATAACTTATGGCATGAAAAGCCTCCTGGTTTTTAAATATGCCTCAGGTTCAATAAATTTGTTTTTAATTTTGTGTGATGTGTGGAACAGTGACTTTGTTCAGTGCTTTCAAGGGGGTGGAGCAGGATTTTCTACAACACTCTGGATTGACGAGGCTACAAATGTGTGAAGACAGTAGAAATTTCCATTGAGTTTGTTGTTTTGTTACTCTGGAAGAACACAGGGCTCCATAAATTCCATGTTTGGAAGAATAAGATTGTCCAAGGCCAGGCTGGACAGGGCTTGGAGCACCCTGGGATAGTGGAAGGTGTCAGGAATTAGAAATGGCAGGTGGTGTCATTCTGCTAAACAGATTCTGCTGATGTCTGTTGATTTAGAAGTGCTCAAAATGGAATTTAACAGGAGTTTTATTGTGCAAGGACTTCAATTTCCAACATTTCTTGCTAATGAGCAGCACTAAGAATCAAACTCATCAATCCCCTTGAATTCCAAAGTGTCTTCAGTAGGAATGTGGGGGAGGAAGCCTCGATCATGTCTGGGATCTGTGTGAAGCAATTCAAACTTCATGTTCACAGTTGCTCAGGAGAAAAGTCTTAAACTTCTGACTTAACTTTTATTTAAAAATGGTTCTGGCCTGAAAAAAAAAAACAAAAACAAAAACACAAAAACAACCCGATGTTAATATGAAGATCTTGCATGAAAATACAGTTAAGAATGTTTAAAACCAGATTATCAAAGCTTCCATTCATTTGTCATTAATTTCAACATTTGCAGTCCCATTCATTTTTTAATGAATTTTTTAAATTTGATCTGATTTATATTGTTTCTTGAGTTCAATAGCAGAAGGGCTGGTGTCCTTTTTTTGGGTTGGTTTTTCCCCCCTTATAGCACATTAACATTCATTAACAATCACTCTCCTGCTCTTGGAAGTTGATTTTTTTAAAGATAACAGCATGACTGAGGGCCTGTACTTGTGTTTCTCAGCAGGAATTTATACCAGCAAGGACTCAGGTTGTTTTATCTGTGGTGACCAGACATTTGCATTAAATGCACTGCCCTGTAGAGCCAGGAAGAAATTCACACTATTTTTTCTAAAAAGTCTGGTGATGAGCATTGAAAAGTCTTTCTGGCTCTTCCCCACTGAACAAATCCTTGCAGACTAAATCTGTTTGCAAAGATCAGTGGTAGACCAGACCTTACATATTTAACTATTGCTGTGCTCTTTGAGTTTTTGTAATATCCTTCTACCTCTGTGGAATACTTTTTAGAGTGCAAAAGTTTTGGAGACAGGATTTGGCTGAGGTTCAGCCTCTCACAGTCAAACTGAATCAGGCACCTGCTGTATGACACAAAACTTCTCCTGTTTACAGAAGGTGGCAAACAAAAGGAATTGCTGTTCTGCAGCTGAGCTGCCTCTTGGGAAGCAAATGACCCCTCCTGTTATTGCCACACAGCAGAGCTCAGGCCATGGGCACATCACACACAGGCTTCACTCCTGGGTTTTAATTGCCTAAAAGCCAGCAAACCTCGTGTTCTAAACTTGGTCTCTTTTTCTTCTGTGTTATCAGTTGATTCCATTTTCCAAAAGTAAAGGATTTCCAAAAGAATCGCTGTCCTGGATATCCTTGGCCTCCTGACTCCTTGAAGTACATGTAAAAATAATCAGACAAATAAAATCTTCCTGGAAACCTTCTTATGTTGCTCTTAAGGAACTGATGTTTCTGTTCCAGTGGATAGAGAGCAGCTGAGTTCAGTGATTTCCTCCACCGTGGAGGTTAAAATGCAAAAAGCTTTAAAGAGACAGGGAGCTGGTCCTCAAAAGAAAATAGTTCTGTAAGAGAAACAAGTAAAATCAGAAAGTTTCATTTATTGGGAAATTCATATTCTCAGACACGAAGGATTTGGTCTGAGGAGGAAAAAGTCAAACTGGAGGAGCTCTGCAGGTGGAACTCTTGGAGCAGCTGAGGTGGCAGCTGGCAGGTGCTGTCCACAAGCCACCTGGGCTGAGGATAGTCCTGTGCCATGAGATGCATTTGGGCCAGCATCTTCCCCCTGGCACCACGTGTGACAGAAGGTTGTGCTGCAGCACAGAGGGACACCTCTGCTGAGCACTCCTCACTGGCAGGGTCTGACCCAGGCTCCCAGGGGGATTCAGAGCTGCAGCATGAGAGGTGAGATCCTTGCTTTGGACACAAAAGGGTCACAAGTCAGCCACACTTGTCACATGCACACCTGCAGTCCTGCAGACATGAACTACATCACTTCTGCAGCTGTTAATCCCAACAGCATTGAATCCCTCGAGCAAGGATTGCACATTGCACAGCTCTGTAAACTGAAGGAACTTTCATATCTGTATCTAACTACAAGAACTTCATAAATAAAAATGTCAGGTCTGTAGCAAAACAATGTAAAAGAGCATATTCTATTCTTACATCTGACTTCAGAGTAAGAGGGAAAGTATCTATTCTCATTCTTTATTTTCCTAATTACCTAATTTCATTAACTCTACACCAGAGTGAGAAAAAAATCTCAGCAAGCATTAGGTCTTTTGAAAACAGCGAGGCTTAAAGCCCAGGAAGTGATTGGTGCATCCTCTTCATTTTCTCAGCTGTAAACAATCCTGAGAGCCTTGTGCAATACCCACACCCCAGCAGCATGGGGCTCCTCACAGCCCCAGCATCTGACCCCCTCATTAAAGGTAACACTAATTAATCTGAGCAGTGCTGCTCCTCGCAGTGGCTGTGCCACTAGAAGGCACTATCCGCTAGAAAGTTGGGAAAAAGAGAAGGTTTCCTTAAATGATTCCATGTGCACGCCTCCAGGAAAACTGCAGGCTCGGGTGTAACGTTAGAGAAACGCTGGGCAGTGTCCCTGGCTGTGGTCACAGCTCTGCCCCAGCCAAACTACAGAATCAACATCATTTCCATTTGGAAAGCAGTGCCAAATGTATTTACAGAATGAAGGACTGAATTCCACGGGCTTTGAATTCTGGAGGAAGAGCCTGTGAGTGACTTCAGCACCTGCCCAGGGTTTGGGGGACAGGCAGGTTACACCTGATTTCCACAGGAACCTCTGGCTCACTTCCCTGTAGCTCAGCCCCTGGGGAAGGGAGCCAGGGGGACTTTCCTGGGGGAGTTGAGAGAGCAAATCTAGACCAGGACAGGAAACATCAGCTGGCACAAAGGCTCCCTGCCAAAGCCAGAGTGCCAGAGTGGCAGGATGGAGTCCAAAAATTCCTCTGTCCCACAGTGACACCTGCCAGGAGCTGGGGACCCGGGCTCACCCTGTGGAAATGGAGGCTCCAAACCTGGCTCTGGCAGGGGTGGGTGCCACAGGTCAGTGTGTCACTGGCTCTCTCCAGCTCCATTTAGTGCCTGCACCAGATGCTGCTGGCTGAGAGCTGTGTGTGCAGTCTTATTTACTGTACAGTGCCTTTAGGGCAGAGATTAAATGAAAAATCCTCTTAAGGACATCATAATTCTGGATCATTTATCAGTAGGTCTAAGTGTTTCAAAACATGCATTCATTAGAACGCTGTTCCTCTGTCCAGAGTAACATTCCTGCTATACAGACAGGAATTAAGACACCAGAAGAGATGAAACAGCAGTGTCAAACTGATTTGCGTTGCCCAGTGAATAATACACAAGCCACACAGCTCCTGTGATATTTGACTTATTTCTTGGTTCTTGGGTCTTAATTCCAGCATCAAAACCAGCGCTGCTGTTAAAGATCGCCTGCACAACCTGTGGCTGAACATTTGCATTAGGTCACTCCTAATTTCTGTGACAGAAAAACACTGACTCTATTTGCTGCTCCTAATGCAGACCCTTTGTGAAAGAGCATCTACACTTTGTAGGCACCTGGAAACAGTTTGGAAACCACAGGAACAGCTGAAGTGGAGCTCTGAAGGGTCAGAGGAGAAGAGAAGCAGAGGTGGAAGAGGATGGTCATGGAAATCCAGAGTAGGTACAGGGAAAAGCAGTTAAAATCAACGAAGAGGTAAATTTATGAGGGAAAATATCCCTACTGAACAACAACTGGAATCTTTCCAGTGACTGGAAAAATACAGCTGCTTCTTAAAGCTGAAATAATTTTCCTGGAAGTTATTCTGCCAAGAGTAAACTTGAGGAAAGCAGGGCTACTGCTGCTGCACAGGGGAGGGTACAGGGAAATTCAGCAATGACCATTTGTGCCCCAGGAGGAACACAGCCAGATGAGGATTTATAAAATTATACATCATCTATGAGAATGTACATGTATAAACATCATACAAAATGATTATCCACTTTAACATACTTTCCTATATTCGAATTAGCTGCTACAGTCCAGCTCTGACAGGGCATGAATCACCACCTTTGTATTATACAGAGCACACCTGGATTTTTAGACTGTGTTCTGTGAGCAGCACCTGTGCTAAAGTCTTTTTATAACTTACAACTAAATATAATCTAAATAATAAATATAATTATACACTTATGCTAGACTGTGCTTTAACAGACATGATCTATTTGTTACCACATAGCAGTTTATTAGATCTTTTTGAAATGACATTACAAAGGCCCTAAGGCTGGTATTACAAGTATATATCGATACATTTCTCATGTTCACAAAATTCCCCTGTTATTATGAGCTTTTATTCCAGTGAGTTTGGAAAAATGACCTGTCATATTGCCTTCACAGCACTCAGGTGCTAATTTGGTGGCATTTAAGGAGCAGTTTAAGTGTGGTCCACCTGCAACTGCTGCCTGCCACTAGTGCTTGCTGAAATTTGCATTTGAAGCTGGAGGAGCATTGCAATGATTGTCAGGAATAGCTGACATTGGTCATTTTTCTTCACAAGTGACACAGTACAGACTCTTCCAAATACACCTTCCATGGCTAAAATGTAATAAATTCATACTCCAGGCCCAAAGATGTGGGTTATTATTAGAAAAGCAAACACTTCTCTAAATCAAGTATTTTGAAGTTATTCCAAGAAAAGCAAGGCTTTAAAAATCTACCTGGATTCTCTCTTTTTTTTGTTCCTCACGTATCACTGCTTTGTTAGCAAATTTGTGTCCAACAAGGCAGTGATTCCCACACTCATCCCTGCCCTGTCCAGCATCAATCCCAATCCTCTTCAATCCCAGTTATGGATCAAAGGCAATGCCAAAGGACAGTGTCAAAGCAGAGTTAAAAACCTTCAGTCCCACAGTGAGATTGTTCAGTTCACAGCTCCTTGTGTGCCCAGGTGTCACAGCATGGGGTGGCAGTGGTGGCTCAGATGTCTCTCATGGTCAATCTGAATTTCTGGTTTATGCTCCAGGAACACACAGCTCGGGTAACAGCAGGAGTAGGAGAGATGATTTTGATGTTCAGTGTCCCTTGTTTCCAAAAATCACCTTGGTTACATGTATGAAAGACAACACAATCCTCAACTAGTGAGTGCCTGATGATCAGAGCTACAATTAATGCAATTAATTAAGTTTCAGTCTTGTGCTTCACTCCACAAACTCAAGTAGGACAAGGCAAGATTCCCATTTGGTGGGAGTCACTAAATGCTGAGCTATCAAACATGAAACATCTAGAAAAGTACAGGAAAGAGAAAAAAGTGACTCCACAAAAAAATACACCCAGGAGTTTGAGATCTGTAAGATCTGTGTTTTAATAACACAACCAAGTGATCCTCATAACAAGAATTCAAAAAGTGAAATTACAGTACACAAATCAAAATAGAAACTAGCCCTACCCCACCTATACAATGTACATTAGGAATGCAAGCTCTGTAACAATATAAAAATGCTTTCACACACTGGAGTTGCAAAAAGCCATTCTTTAATTCCAAGGATTTGTAGAAAAAAAGAAAAAAGTCATCTTCCATGACTTATCTTGAGTTGCTGGCAACCTGTTGGGGGAAAAATAATAAAAAAGGAGATTACTGAGAATTAAGAGAATTATGCTTATCAGAGATTTTCATTTGTGGGGTTCAGGCTACTGAAAATTACACTGAGGGCAATAAAGCCAGTAAAAATTTGTATTTTTAACAAGGTAACACAAAAATAGATACTTTAACAAGCAAGAATATATTTGTTCCAAACACACAGGCCCACTGTAATACAGGGGCAAGTCAGCAATCAGAAATGCTGCAAGAACATATAATACAATTTACCTTTCAGGAAATCTCTTTCTCCAGGGAGCACTGCCCTGGGACATGGATTGCCTCATGCCTGAGTGCCCTGCCACACAGGCAGGACCTGCAGCTTGGCAGCTGTGTGGGAGTCACTGCTCCCTGCCAGCTCCTAGGTTACACACAGGAGGAATCTACAGCTGAAGGACAGTTACTCCCCAGCAGCCCCTGTGGCTCCACAGCCTCTCTGTTCAGTCTGTTCAGTCTGTTTCAAAGCCTGACTGCCTTTTCCATGAAGAAATCCCTCCTGATGTCCAACCTGAGCCCCCCTGGCACAACTTGAGGCCGCTCCCTCTCATCCTGCTGCTCTGTGGGAGCAGAGCCTGACCCCCTGGCTGTCCCCTCCTGTCAGGGAGTTGTGCAGAGCCAGAAGAGCCCCCCTGAACCTCCTTTTCTCCAGGCTGAGCCCTCTCAGCAGCTCCTGGTGCTGCAGCCCCATTCCCTTCCCCAGCCATGCTCCCTCTCTCCCTCCAGCACAATTCTCTATGTAATTCCACTCTGCACAACTCCCAGACCCCCTCCCAAACCAAGGAGAAGCTCCCTCCCTGTTCTAGTCAGTAACTCCAAACTCCCAGGGGTTTGTTCCACGAAGCAATTCACCTTAGCCCTTGTTGGAAGCTGGGGTCTTGTTTTCCCCCTCGAGCTCCTCCACGCCCGCCTGCATCATGAGGTCGGCGATGTTCCTCTCCAGGTCATCGATGCGGCAGCTCATGTCATCGACTGCCCAGGGGTCAAGGGAAGGACAGGGCCTGGCTCAGGGAAGCACAGCAGGCACCTCACAGCCCCTCACCTCCTGCTCCTGCCATGGCAGGGACACCTGCCACTGTCCCAGGCTGCTCCAAGCCCCAGTGTCCAGCCTGGCCTTGGGCACTGCCAGGGATCCAGGGGCAGCCACAGCTGCTCTGGGCACCCTGTGCCAGGGCCTGCCCACCCTCACAGGGAGAATTCCTTCCCAATGTCCCATCTAATCCTGCTCTCTTTCAATCTGAACCCATTCCCCCATCCTGTCACTCCAGGCTCTTATAAACAGTCCCATTGCACCTTTCCTGTGGGCTCCCTTCAGGCACTGCAAGGCC
The DNA here is from genome assembly GCA_013400855.1 of Buphagus erythrorhynchus. Classification (NCBI taxonomy): domain Eukaryota; kingdom Metazoa; phylum Chordata; class Aves; order Passeriformes; family Sturnidae; genus Buphagus; species Buphagus erythrorhynchus. The sequence continues at coordinate 29,754 of VZTT01025492.1, read as the reverse complement.
GCAGTGAGGTCACCTTGAAGTTTGATTTTCCAGGTGAACAATCCCAGCTCTCCCGGCCTTTGCTCCCAGCAGAGCTGCTCCATCCCTCTGACCCCCCTGGTGCCTCCTCTGGACTCTGCAGCAGCTCCAGGTCCCTCCCTTCCCAGCCCCCAGCACTGAAGTGGTTAACATTCCCCTACAAATGGGGAACACTGGCTTGGTTAAATTCTTTTTCTCATTACAACTTTGATCAAACAGTTATGGTCACTTCAAATTTATCTTACAAACCCCACTGGCAAACAGACTTTGTGACACTTGTAATCCTGCACCCATGTGAGTTTAGAAAAGGATATTTCTTCCAATGATTTGGTCAGACATGGTTTGAAACTTGTCCTGCATTTGCTGGAGCAATGTCTGCACCTAATAGAAAGGGAAAAAAAGAAATGTTGTGTTTCCTTCGGAGGTTGTTACCCAATCTCTGTAGTAAGTACACTGTTCTTTCACTGCTAAGCTCAAAACGCTGCAGTATAATTATATCTATAGGAAAAAATGATGCTTAAATACATGTATAACGAGGTGAACTGACGCTTACAGGAAAACAAGTGTAATATCCAGAAACCGCCCGTGTTCCCCAGCCAGGTCCAAACCCACGACAGCGGCTCGCACGGCCGTGCCCACCACACGAGGGCACTTTAGTGGGTGACACGGAAAGGTCCGGGATGAAGGCACCATCTCCTCCCACCCCCGCCACGGGCAGCCACACCTTCCGCGGACAAGGCGCACCAAGGAACGGCGTCCCCCTCCTCTCCTCGCCCTCCCCAGCCCCCGCAGCCCACCCGCCTCTCCCTCACCACGGCCGTCAGGTCCTGCACGCTCTTGGGGTCGGTCTCGGCCATGGTGGCTCCGGCGGCGGCTCCACTTCCGGGCGGCGGCTCCACTTCCGGGCCGCGCCCCGCCGCTTCCGCCTCTCGCGAGAGCGCCCGCCCCGCGGCATTGTGGGAAATGTAGTCCCGCCCCCGGCCCCCTGTAGTCCGCAAATCCGGCACAACTGTTAAAGCTTTTCACTATTTATATATTTATATGTATTTCGGCTGAAAGTTTCGTAGTTCTGTTATTAATTATCCTTCTGTCTTGTGTTGGTTCTTAGCTCCGCTGGTTGGCGGGTGGTGTTAAATCATTCTATATAAAGAGCTTCTCTGCTCTAAGGATTATACGTTTTTGTTTGAAGCACAGCTGTTGTCTCTGTTTAATACATCTCCATGTACAATTTTGTTCCTGAAGTCTTCACTTCCTTACACAAAGAAAAAAATAATTATTTATATCCTAGTTTTGTTATATTTTTTTAAATGCACAATATTGAAATGTTCCTTTATTTTATTTATTGCTTTCTTCTGGATGAGCAGTTAAGCTTAAGTAGGTCTTATCTTTTGGATGTTAACAATCTACGCAGAATTAGATGAAAATTTAAAGGATGACATTTCATGAATATTTCTTAGAGAATCCATTGGCATTTCTACTGCTTTGAATAGACAAAGCTGAATGATTTGATTATAAATACTTCATGTGTGGAGGAGAATAAGTAATTATTCTCAGTGCCTGCTCCATTGAGATGTTTTTTCTCCTCTGTAATTGAGTTAAAAGAAGTTTGGCAAATCAATCCTGAATTTACAGCTACAGATCTCAGACTGAAATTAAGGAGAGTTGAAATGTTTTTCCTCATGGAAATTTGAAATGTGTCCTCCCAACTCCAGCTCTATAAAACCAGGGGAAAAGCCCCATTTGGAGATGGACAGAGGTGCCATCTGGAAAACAAATGGACACCCATGGAAGCCAGTGTGGAAGCCAGCAAGGAAACCTGGCCAGGAAAAAGGGGCAATTACACGGCTGTGCAGCCACTCTGAATAATGGGCAATTCCAAAGGCTTTGCAAAATGTGCAAATCTGTAACCCTGGAGCAGTGACAGCCCATCCCTGCTCTGGCTGAATCTGTTGATAAGCTGCCCTGGTCACAATTTTATCAATGCTGAGCTCTTTTTGCAGAATCCACCCAGTGAGGAGGGACTAGAAGCAGCATTTGTTTGTTCAGTGCCATGATGGGAGAGGAAAGGGTTTCCAACTGCAGATTCCAGGCTGACAGTCTACATTCACCTTCCCAAATTGCTCATTAGAACGACTTCTTCATTTTCTGCCCAAGCTCTCAGCACATGAAAATCTGCAGTTGGCTCATCTGCTGTGGAGAGATTGTGATGTTCCCCTGCTTTAACCCAGACTGTGCTGAATTTAGCAACCTCAAAAGTGATGCTGGTAGTTTCCTGTAGTTTTCCATGCACTTAAAGAGTTTTTCATGATGGACAACAACAAAAAATAGCCCCACACTCATCATGCCTCTGCTGGTTTGGAGCCTTGTGGTTGGCAATCAGCATGAAGCAATAAATACTGTGCTGTTCCTCAGCTGCTTCCCTGGGTTCTGCTTTACAACCTGTTTGCTTGGCACAGAGCAGCTCCCTGCTGCATTATTCACTTTGCTCCCTGCCCAGCATGCTGGGTGCTTGTGACATGTCAGTGAAATTCAGTCGCTCCAGCCCATCCAAACAAACCCTCAGGAGCTGTCTCCTGCAGGAAGAGAGCTTTGGATAATGTGATCATCCCCCAGGCTGTCCCTGCTCTCCCAAGGGAGGCATTAATGCAGCCAAGGCAAGATCCTCTTCCTTTAGCTTGGGTCAGGGTGGGCTGAGAATGAGCAGGAATCAGGAAAGGAAAAGGGTCCCCAAAAAACACCACAGAAGGAAAAGGGTCTCTCCAGCAACCCTGGTGGGGTCTGGGGCTCACATGGATCCTGTTCAGTGGGGCAGTAAAACAAAGTGCATCTATTTCAGTCATGTTTGGGGCAATCCCATGGGTGCTGCAGCCTGACTTCTGATTTTTGAGTCTCCAAGCCTCTGGCACGAGACACCCAGCACGTTTATAACCATATCAGCTGCTTCATGTTTTGAGCTCATAATAAGGGGTTTAGGGATGGAGTGAAGTGTAAAAGCCTCCTCTTGTGTGTCCCTGTTGTTCCTGCCCCAGGAAGGGAAGGCTGTGTGTGTAAAAAGTGGCAAATTGGTACTGGAACATTTAAGCCTTGAGATTTATATCTCATCCAGTTGTAAATGTGATGTGGAAGCCACATATGTATCACTTGTTCTACCACACAGCAAAAACTGATAGCACGAGTGAGATTGGATTTTTTTTTTTCCTTCTAATACTGGGGAAAAAATACTATCATTTGTTTTAGTCCCTTCTCTTTCTCAGGCAAATTTTGCAATGCCTTCAGCAGAAAAAATACAGAAAATTATTATCACAGACAAACTTGAAATGCCACCAGTGAAAAATCAGTACTTCTTCAAGCACATCAGAACTGGCAATGTGAAGTGCTTTAAAGGAAAAAAAAAACTGCTTTAATTATAGACAGGATCTCATAGCAGCACAGNAAAAAAAAACAACAAAACCCCCCCTGCTTTAATTATAGACAGTATCTCATAACAGCACAACATTCCTAGATTGTCTCTTTTTTGAGCCCTTTCACTTTACCTGCAGGAGGAATGAAATTTTCCCCATTTTCCTGAGCCTGCTGTGCCAATCCCCAGGCCAGGCTGTGCAGGAAGGTTTGTGGGAAGGATCTGTTCCCTTTCCAGGCACTGCCTGGGGAGCAGGAGCAGCACCCAGACCCTGCACCTCGTGCAGGCAGGGAGCCCTGGCTGCCAGGCACAGCTCACCAGCTTCTCCTGGGCTTGCCATGTCCCTTCCCAGACCTGCACAGCATTCCAGCTGTGCTCTAAAACTCCTTTCCTGCTCCTGCCTGCACAGACCCCTGAAGAGCTGTGATCCTCTGGTGCTGCCACACCTCATCCTTGAATTTCAGTCTGAGTTTCAGTGCATCAGTGCTGTCCCTACCCTTCACAGTGCAGCAAGGTTTCCTCACGTGAGTTTAACAGCAGCTCACTTCTAACATTGGACTTGTGGTTTTGCAGAGATAAAGACTCTCAGTGCAGGCAAATCCCTTAATTCATGCCTGTGAAAAAATGACCATGAATCCAAATTTCTTCTGCTTCTGTTCCCAAGCAAGCATTTCCCAAGTGGAGCTGTGTCTCCAGCTCCTCATCCTGATTCAGTGAGTTGTTTTATCCTTGACACAATGCTAGGAATATGCTGGAGGGCTGTTCCCTTGCCAGATATGAAGAAGAACTGGTTTTATCTCCCTGATCTCTTTTCCCCTTACATCTGTGAGTGGCTAATACTGAAAAGAGCTGGTTCTTTCTTTGTGTTGTGAACTGTAAAAAGATTTTTGGAGCATGTGGTGAACGAAAGTTACACTTTTGAGAGAACATAACTCTTCTTGGGCCTTAAAACACTGCCTGTTTTTAGACTGCATTGATAGTACAGAATTATTTCCAGTTCTGAGATGTCATACTTTGGCAGTGTTTATTTGTGCAGCAAAATGCACAAAAATATACAATATCAAGGCAACAAAGTGTGGCCAGGACTACTGCCACCATCTCCATGCATGATTGTAGTTCTGTGTAGTTCTGTGCCTGTGCCAAGCAGGATTTGGAAAGGATCACACAGCCATAGCCCACTGGGATGAAACACCCAGCAGGTTTAAGAAGAAATTAAATTAAACTATAACCCTAATTGCATGGCAGGAAAATTCAACTCTTGTAATTCTGGTTACTCTAGCTTAGAAAGGTTTTTAGTGAATCTTAAGCTGTAGAACAAATCCATTAGAAGCACAACCTGGAAGGGACATGGAGGTCATCTTTCATTTCCCTGCTCTGGGGCTGCACAGGCTGAAAAATTTCAAGCTATGTATTGTTTCCAAAATTGTATCTGCATGCAGGAGTGCCAAGGGAAGAGTTAAGGTTAATATATTATCAATTTCCTGCTTTCAAATGTCAAAACACATAACTTGAGCAGGGTCAGTAACACAGTCACATAAATAAGAGAATGATGGCAACTGAGAGGAATCCCATTTGGAAAATAAATTGGAGGTGGAAAACAATCCTAGAAACAACGTGATAAATGCTTGTGAATCAGCTCTTGTCAGTGTGTTATTTGTGCACACTGGGATTTTGTTACCCAGCCAGCCACGAGTAAAGCTCCATCTCAGGCTGGTGGCTGCTCCCCTGCACTTTCCACAGTCCTGATCATAGTGACTGTTGGCATGGACCTCGTGCAGAATAATGACAGATTCTGCTGCTTTCATTATCCCTTCAGACCTGCACCAGCAGGGTCTGGGCAGCTCCCAGAGGAGGAGACTCAGAGCACCTGCAGTTATTGCTGCAAATTATTGAATTGACCTTGCCAAAAAAAAAAAAAAAAAAGAAAAAAATAAATAAAAATTTCTTTGTTAATTCATTTTCTGGTGTGGGGATAGCTAAAGAAGAGGCAGGCACCAGAGGTGCATTGGGGTGTTGAATGGGGGATGAAGTTCTCTCAGCAATTTGGCCATTACATTTTTACATCTATCAATTTGAGTAATACCACAGTTATTGCATGCCAACATCTTAAGAAAATCAGTTAAAGTGTCATAAAAGGGTTAAAATAATGGCAATAAAAAGGACTTGCTTCACCACTACAGTTTGCAAGTGAAAGTTCTGCTCTGGTGGCAGGAGACCTGTGGAATATTCTTGGAGCTCATTTGTCACTGTCCTGCAGATTGCAATGCAGATTTGAAATCAGCATCTGCAGGTAATTCCTGCTGTGATAAAAATTTTTCAGAAATTAGGCATTCAGAGAGGAACCCAGCCCTGAGCAAGGGCATCTCAGGAAGCTCTTCACCATCACTGTCCCTCTTGGGCTGTGTTTTCAACCCACTGTGAATAAATGAGCCAGCACAGCTAAATGTGAGGGGACAAAAACTTCACACAGCAAGAGCAGGAAGGGTCACCAGGCTGTGCTTCTGCCCTGCTGCTCAGCCTCTGCTCTGCCTGCAGAGCTGCATTGCCATGGGCTGCTCTTAATGCAGGGCAGTCTGCATTTTGATAAACTCTGAAATCAAGTTACTGAGAACATCCTGCCTGTGAACAGCCTGGCTTAAAGAATTTTTGGGTATCAAAAAAAAATGGGCAGATTAGATTTACTTAATTTTTTAATTTGCATTTCTTATAATCCCAAGTGTCCACTGTGTTCAGTATTGTAATTTCTGGGGCCAATGGGACCCTTTGTTGGGCTGTGGGTGAGGCAAGTGCTGCTGCTTGGGCTGGATCTGGAAAGGAGAAGGAAAAGCCTTTTTTTCATCCTTTAAACCAAGTGGCAGCCATTGATTTCAACAGGAAATCAGTGCTCCCAGCAGGAGGAACTCTGGGGACGTTCCTCCCCAAAAGCTCTTTTGCTCCCAAAGGATGACAGAGTTTCTTCATTTCACAAAGTTCCTTGAGTTTAATTTTGTGCCTTCATTTATTCAGAGTGGAGAGCCCTGGCAGTCCCTGCAGTGCCATGGGGGCTGACTGGCACTGGGAGGATCCCCTGGGGCAAAACTGGGGCAGGAGCTGCCCAGGTGGGGGCTAGAGCTGCTTTTTGCTCATGTCACAGTCCCCAAATTAGTCCCCAAATTGGCAGAGTTCTGCTGCTTTGTCAAGCTGCCTGATGCACCAGTGAAATGCTTATTGCAAAGTCGCATCAGAGCACTTAAAAAAATCACAGTGCACTTGTTAGTTTTCTGCTCTGGATAGTTTAGGAGAGCTCAGTGGTGCTGGGGCAACACAAAAGCAATTTTGCACCTACCTTCAGCAACCAGAGCCAGGGCAATCCATCAGGGTGGTGCCAGCACTATTGATGTGGTCTGGGATGGAGTTTGACTTGAAAGATGAAGAGGAAATTAAGTGTAACAGAGTGATAATGGAATGATCAGTGCTGCTTGCTGCAGACTTTGTGTGTGCACTGAAAAGGAAGATACTCTGTCCACAGTGTGTAAGTGAGGTGATGAGTCTTGTCTGAAATGCAGAGCTAAATGGAAGTCATTAGTGTGGCAGAGTTAACACTGGGGCTTTACTACCAGAGCAGAGAAAACAAGGAGGAGGAGATGATGTCCCAGTCTGTCTCCTTCAAGAGAGCAGAAATAGTTCTGGGGCTTGTCATGAAATTCCCTTTTCTCAGGAACCACGGTTCTGTTTTCTTTCATAAACATGGAGTGTAAAGATGGGATTTGTGGAGAAATCCCTTTCCTCTGGCATTTGAGTAGCCTGGGTTGTCAACCAGAAACCTGTTCTCATAAAAACGCTTTTTTGTTATTAAAAGTCTGATTTCCATGGGAAAAAAGTCATCGGTTTGGGACAAGGATTTTCTTTTTAATGGGACTCTCTGCAGAAGGAGTCTTCACTCAACAGGAAAAACTGTGCTGAGTATTATGGGCCTCAGAGTCATCTACATCTACCATGAAGCTTTTTGGTCAGAAGTGTTCCTGAAAACTGATCCAGGAAGGAAAACCTGTGTCCCACCTTGGGAATCCTCCACAGTCAGTAGGACTGGTCTCTGTGGCAGACAGGTCTGCAAAGTTCTCTTTGGGCAGCACCATTTGGAATTTTTGATGATGTTAATGGTTCCCACAGGGGAAAAGGAGACTTCTGAATGTCTGATTGCTTGTAGGATTGTGGCATTTATTATTTATCCATTGCTTGTAGGATGTGGCATTTATTATTTATCCTACATGCTTTTGTTGCTGGTTGTTGCTGAGCATCCTCATCCTCGTGGGTTCCAGTGCTTTTATAGGATGTCAGGTTCTCAGGAAGTCATTATGGGATTCATTAGGGACCTCCATCTATTTCCCATCCTTCCATGCATGTAGGAGTTTCAGTGCTCCCCTAATTCTTTTATTTTGACTTGTTGCAAAGCCTAAGGGATGGATTTCTGCCCTCTGGACTTTTTATCACCAGCCAGTGAGGTCTTTATTGACAGCATCTGATCCACTCTCTGAAATGTTTTTAGCTACTTTCCTCAGTAATATCAGATTGTGAACTAGATAATGGGATAGCCTTATCCCAGTCATATGGCTTAAAATATCTTGTGGGGTCAAAATTTCATTATTTTAATCTTCCATTGACCATTCTATGAACCCTTGCAATTTACTGTGGCTTTTCTACAAAACTAAATTGCTTAGCAGTGGCTTGTACCAAATCTCTTTATAACATCCTTGAAGAGTCAGTAGCTTTCTAAGACAAGATCTCCTTCTAAACTTCCTTTTCCACACGTAAACTTTTATTTCTTGGCATTACTGGCCATTCAGATGCTGTGTTATTTACCTTTTTCTATTAAATATTAAACTGAGTTTTAAGCCATTCACATGGCAATCAGCATTTTGGCTTTACATTTGCGTAGATAAATTGCATAGAAAGTTTAATTAACTAATTATGTATCCACAGTGAGTCATAACAGCCTTGTAATTCAGAACTGCAGCAGTCTGACCATCACCAGAGCAATTCTGTTTGTGCTTTAGGGGATGCCAATCACTATGTTGGTGCTCTGGAATTGGCACTTTTGGTCAAAACAGGAAAATTTAAGGCAAACAGAAGAGAATTGAATTGATATTTGGGGAATCATTTGAATGTGGCAGCCAGCCATCAGTTTCAGAGATCATTAGAGTTTTAAAAGCCTGGGATGAGCAGGAATTTTTCAGAAATTAGGCATTCAGAGAGGAACTCTCTGAGCAAAGGCATCTCAGGGAGCTCTCCACCATCACTGTCCTCCTTAGGTTGTGTTTTTAACACACTGTGAACAAATTCCAGTCTCCCAGTACATGACTGCATGGATCTTTATAACTAGTTGCATTCAAAATTAGAGTTGTTGGGGATTTTCTCCTTTTTCCTCTATTTTTTGTGAAAAGTTATTTGTAAGTAGGTGCATCTTCAAACTGGATGCAACTTGACCCAAAACTCTGGAGTGTTTTCTCAGAAATTTGAATTTGGTGAAACACATTATTTCATATCTGCATAGCCCTGATTTTTACCATCCCTTCCCCTCTTGAAGCATCAATAGTAGTTAGTAAAAATCTCACAGAGCTGGTCTAATGATCCCTTCAAAATGAGCAGGAAATAACTTACAGCAGGAGCCACACTAGGTGGATGACATGATTTAACTGAGCTGAGTCCCTGAAGAATTGGTCTGGTGATTATGGGAAGTGTCTTTTTATATGAGGTAATTTAAATTAAGTCTCTTTTTCATATCTAGCACAGTCTATTGTTCAGAGTCTATGGCTCAGGTTGGTATCTGATGTTTAAAGCAGCATTGCCTAGAGTGTCTCCTGATGAGTTTAAAGTCATTTGAGACCCTTTCATTCTTGAATGCTACACCTGCAATGAGATTAGGAAGCAGAGTGGTTAAAATGAGTTTTTCCACTGCTAAAAAAGATACTGCTGTATAATTCAAAACTTCTCAAAAGCGAAAATAATTTAAAAGACTGGAAGGCTGAAAATAATCCACCTTGAGAGAGTGCCTGCTGTCCAGAGCATGGAGCCAGCTCCTGCAGGCTGCACTTCCCTTTGCTTTCTGAGGATATTCCCATGGGTGCCTCCCAGACCAAGCACTGCTGGTTAGAAATGTGCTGGGGAGCAGAAATGCATGAGAGCTGGGCACTGTGCTCTGTGCAAACAGAGCCATTCTCATTCAGACAGCAAGAGAGATTCGTGATTTTAGTTCTTCAGGGCTCTGCCTTTGACACTCTCCTGACAGAAATCATTAGGGATACACTGAAATATCCCATTTATTACAGTAAATTCAGATGGCTGGGGACATTAAGTGCTGTTATGGGTCTGGGTCATGGTTGCTGCCAGGCACAGGCGTGGTCTGGCTGGGTGAAGGAGCAAACAGCTGGATTATTATTATTATTATTGTTGTTATTATTATTATCTCTCAAGGCTGGTGAATAAGGCCCAGATTTTCCAAAACCTGGGTAGACAGGAAAGTATCCCAGATAAGTGTTGTCTGCCTCTTGAATCTGAGGATGAATTCAGGATCAAGCCTTGATGCTTCTGCTTGGGTAGATCACAATTGTCTGAGCTCTCTCACCCATTCCAAATTGCAATTTTTCACTTCTGCAGCTCACTGAGGCCAACTCCTCTTTTTGCACTGGATGTGCCCAAGGAAAGGAGAGAAAGCTGGAGCTACACAGTGATAAGGTTACAGGAAATTACACTCCCCACTCCAAACATATCAGCATTATCACAAACCATTAAATGGTTTTCTCTTCTTTGTGTCCAACCTGTCCTGGCAATCTTGCTCTGGAGTTTGAGTCAACCTCAGCCTTTGACTTCCATCCTCCACAGGGAGGTTTTCAGCTTGACAGCCAGAAATCAGGCAGCTAACAACACAAATTCAGTGTCTTGAGTTCCAAACACTGGCTTTACAAATTGCACTTCCATTATGTAAAACAAAGCAATTTATAAATTGGCAGTGGATATGATGCTTCAGTGCACACTGCAGGGCTGGATGTATTTGACAGGCTGAAAGCAGCTGCCTTCCAAAGGAGCAAGTCCTGCTCCATGACCCTGTGTCAGATAAACCTGCTAATCTTCCAGATTCAGGTAAATCAGGTTTAAATTCTGGGTTTAGCCATTTTAATCTGGAATGAAATGCATGGATGCAAACTGTAGATTTGTTTGTCTCGCTCAGGTTTCTCTTGTTATAAGGCTGCTTATCAGAAATAATAAATCCATGCACTTTTTTCTTCTGAAACACTGGCAAGGTATAATTATATTATGATTTATTTCACAACATCAAGACCAGGACTTGAAATATTTACCCAAGAAAAAATTAGACACCACAGAGAGTAATCAGTCATTCACAACTAGAGAGCTGAAATTCCTTCTGTGTCCATTTAGTAGACTGAATACAGAATAGCTCTGTTATTGAGACCTCTGACAGAGGCAAAGAATAAAATTCAGGCTTTTAAATTTCTAATGTCCTTTCAGGCTGAGCCTTATTAATGCACCTCATCCTGAATAACAGGCACAAACAGCAGTCCAGGCTTTTTAATGCCAAAGATACAAGGGATTAGTGGAAATAGTAACAATTTGGGGCCCAAATAACTCAATTGTATGGCATTTTTTTTTTTTAATAGTCAGATCTACTCCAAAAGCTTCCAGTTGTGTAAGATTGTGTTTGGGTTTTGGTGGAGGGATGTGCCACTGGTTTTTGCCTGTGACGTTTCCCTCTTCTCCAGGCCCTGCTGGGCATTCCTGATGGATTGCTGCCCTCCTGGGTGTGTTTTCAGATCCCAAACAGTGGCTGCAGCTTTGCATGCAAACAGAAAAACTTCTTGTGGCATTTAACTGTGTGGGGAGGCAGAAGTGCATTACAAATCCTCCATGGGTAAAAAAGTGCCCAGCATGGAGCTGTAATGGATGGGAACAAAGCTGATTTGAGAAAGAACAATCAGTCTGCCTCTGAAAGAATTATCCCTATTTTCAAGCTTGAATTTTCAAGTAACTGTAGATCAGTATGCAGAAAATTATTTTTCATATCTAATTTATGTTCACTAAAAGGATCATAAAATTCTCCAGATTCTTCTTCTTCCAATTTCCAGCTGTCTCAGGAAGACTAAGAATTGCCACCATAACTCTAACTCTTGATGTGTGTTTATTATCAAAACACTTTGTTACATCACTCCAGAAGCCTTGATATTAATAGTCAATTCTTCAGCTTCTTCATTCAAGTGAATGGTGAGCTCAGAATTATAAAATACAATGGAATTGGTGTCAAATTAATTGATTATTCAATGAAAATTCAAATAACTGAGCAGGCAGTTAACCAGACCTGAATCACAGAATGAGGTCAGCTGCTGGGATGGAAGTCATTCCTGTTTCATAATTTCATCATTTCAGAAGGTTCTTGGGCTTTGTTCTGCAGCCTGTTAAAAATGAGATGTGGTTTTGTCATGGTTCCTGTCCCCTCAAAACGAGCTGGGCAGAGCAGCCTCACACAGTTCATTTCAGAAGTTATTCACTGAATCTAAAGTTGGTTTTGTTCATTTTGGTGGAGTTGGGCTGGTTTACATCAGCTGGGAATATAATAGCCATTTCTTTGGATTTTCCACCAATTCCTGCAAATCCAAGAGTGAATGTGAATAAAAATTTCTGCCTGTGTGGGATTTGAGATGTGCTGTGTGTGGAAGGACTCTCAGCCCCATCTGCCAAATATATGCAGGTGCATTTTGGCCAAAACACTCTGGAAATGGTGCTGTTCATATCCTTGATTTTGAAATGGAACCTTCACTGAAATTAGAACGTTGTAGTAAAATTGAACAGATCTACTTTCTGGTTTGGGGTCTGTTAGGAAAGTTATTTTCCAATGCAAATAAACCCCAAATCTGCCATTTTATTCAGACTGCAGGAGATATTAATCTTCCAAACTGGCTGTTTGCAAACAGGAATATCTGCTAAGTTCTTTTTCACAGGTTTGTTTTGTTTTGTTTTTTTTCTTGTTCCTCACTCCAGAGAAACATTTTCCAAATTTCCCTTCCAGCATGAGCTCTGTCATCTCACTGCAGGTCCAATGAAATCCTTCCTTGCCTCTCTTTCCCTAAGAAATTCATTAGGGAGCCATAGAAGAGCTGATAATTAGCTGTGAGGGACTTGCAGCAGATGTTAAATATTGTAGCACTGATAGTTTTGTACTTGGAGATCTGGGATGCTGGAACCTCATTCATTACTGAGGAATGGTTACTCTCATCTCCAGGCACTGGCTAGAGGAATTTAGGAGATAAGTCAGCCAGTGAATATATGAGCTGATTAACAAAAACTCCACACCAGCCCTTAGCCTGGAGTATCCTGAATTTAGAGCCAGCTCAGCTGTTGATGCAATGATGCTTCAACACTGAAACTACAAATCCAAGAGGCTCCCCTGGGCTCCCTGAGCACTGACTGGGGTCGAGTTTCTCTAAAGAGGTACAAGGCAGAACAAGTTGGGTACCACGAGTGGGATATGCAGGAGATGGAGAGCAAAGCCAAGCAGAGATAAAAGGCACAAGGCCTTTGCAGCCTGTTGTAATGTGTCTGATCCCACTGAGAGGAATGTTCTGCGTGCTTTATTCTGGATGAGCAGCGTTAACATTTTCCTCCTGCAGATTATCACAGCGTGGCTTGCCAGTCTGCTGAGTGCCAGGCTCCAGGGACACAGAGCTGTGTGCTGCCAAACTGACAAGGAATATTGCAATTAATAGATTCAGGAAGCCAAAGCTGGTTCTGAAGCTGGAGGGGAGGTTCTGTGCAGCCCTGCACCCCCAGCCCTGCAGCATCCTTTCCCTCACAGGTCACTGCATCCCTGCCAGAGCTTCCCTGGGGCACAGAGCACCCAGTGCCAGCTGCTGGGGCCAGACACTGCCCTGGGAAAGGTCTGAACTTCCCAGTGACCTTCCCAGCTGCCACCCTGAGGTGCCTGTGATCCCAAGGAAGGGTCTGGCCCCGTGCATACCCATTAGGATCCCTAATTTTAGCAGCTGCATCTGTTTAATTGGAGGTCTCAGCAGAACAGGGAGCCTGGGGGCAAGGAAGACTTCACTCAGATAGGAATTGCAAATGGTTTAAAGCTTCCCTCTGCCCTGGATAAAACCTTCCAAGGGCTCTGATGTTTGTGCTGCTCCCATTCCAGGTTGGTCTCCTGCACTTGGAGAGGAAGTTTCTTCCTGTGCAGAGAATATTTAATGGATGTATACAAGAGATCTACTTAATATGTGCTGTCTCTTTTTCCTATAGCAGGATAATGAACATTTCTCAGAGCTACTATAGATATTTGTCCATATCAAAGACTATTTTAGACAGTTTCCAGAACTTTCTGCATGAGTTGAGTGCTAAACTCTTTTTGTTGATAGCTGTCAAAAGTCTCATAAGCACTAAAATCTCTTTACATCATCCAAAATCTAAGCCATCTTCCAAAACCTTAAGCATTTTGTGGGAGTTTCTCTGGGTTTTATGTTACTGAGATCTATATTTATCATTGTCACTTTTACCTGTTTATCAGTCCCGAATGCCACTGATACTGCAATAGAGAACTTGGTAGGACATGCTGCTGAAAATGTATAAATTAAAAATAAAAGGCAAACCTGATGCAGAATTGTGCTGGGAGGTTGGCTCTGCACTCACCATCTTTCTCATAAAAAAAAAACCTTAACATTTTCTAAACATCTTGCTAAATTATCACTTCTTACAGCATTTTGTCAGTGGTTTGCTCACTCCTCTTCAAACTCCTTCAAACAAAGTCTTTTCCAGTTGTGCCAGCCTCTAATCACTGGTGCAAGCAGAGAGTTGTCTGATAGAAAAAGTTATTATCATTATCATTATTAGTGCTAAGTTGTCAAAAAAATTAACACCAGTGCTTCTTGATCCCTACTGTTCTGTACACAGTTTTTAGAAAATGAATTATTCTGGAAGAGGTAGATGGGAAAATATTGCTGTTGAAAAAAAAAGAGTCACCTTACCAAGCCAGCTTTTGAGAATCCTTTTCCTGAAAAAGAAACAAAGCATTTTGTCCTACTTTTCTAGAGATTAGCTTTTGTTTAATCTTCAAATCTTCTGGCATCCTGAATCACTGACTACTCTAATAATGACATACTACTTAATCCTTATGAAATATGTAGTGATAATTCAGCCTAAGAAACAATTGGTGCTTTACTTTTAGCTGCCAGCTAAAAGCTTAAGCTAAACTTTCTGCTTTTTCATAAAAAAAAAAAATATTATGGAGGGTTTTTCCCTCTTTTTTTCCCCCCAGTGAATTCTCTAATTATATATTCCCAGTTATTTCAGGCATCTTCATCATAGATGCCAGCTCTTACTGTGTTTTATTTTATATTCTGTTAGAGAAAACTGAAGGTCCACCCTTCCACTTTGTGATTAAACAAGTAAGAAAAGAAAACCTATTAATTACAAGTGGTGTTCATATCTAAAGTTCTGCTCTTGCTTCACGTAAATCAACATTTGTTGTCTTTGGAAGGAAACAGCTGTTTTGTAAAAAGAAAAAAAAAATATAGATTGAAAAAGGTCTGCAGAATGCCATTAATATTTTCTGATGATATAAGTAAATATGTTTTGAGAAAGGAAAGTTCATAATAAATCACTCTCCCTTCTTCACCTTCTGTAAGCTCCTGTGAGCAGACACTCATCCTCTCTAGAGTTAAAATTTTACTCAGGGTAAAATTCACAAATTTTACTCCAGGTAAAATCTGCTGGACCTGCAGAGAGGGAGTGAAGAGCAACCCTGGGTCAGACTTCAATTCTGTCATTTCACAGCTTTATGTGAAACAAAAATCGACAGGCCAGGCTGGGTGATGATCAAAATCATGTTTGCTCTTACATGACTGACTTGAATCCTCCTTTGGTTTTGTGGTTAGATTTTTAATCTGGTTTAATTTCAGCAGAGATTTATCTGCAGAGGAAGGGCTGAGGTCTAAAGATCAATTCATTTTGTTCCTTCTCCCCACCCACCTTTTCAGGAATAATTTGTTTGCCTTTCTCTCAGCTTTCACACATTGTATTTGCACTTGTAGATGATGAAATACTTGACTGATTTTTAATACTTCTGAAATTTGGTCCACTTGTTCTCATCCATGAAAAGAGAGGTAATTTGTTTCACCAGGAGCTGCCAGGAAGCTTTTCAGCTCTGAGCTGGAGCTCCCATTCTGGAAAGGCACACATCAATAACCAAGTCTATTTGCTGCTCTCAGAGTGAGCTCATGGTGAAGGAGGGCTGGGCTCGAGCTCTCTCTGCAATTGATGCCTCTGAAGTGTGAAAGGACATATTATAAAGTGTGTGACAAAACCTGACTCTTCTAAATAGGGCCAAAAAACCCCTGAGTGTGCCTAACAGAGCATTCTGCTGCTGCACTGTGTCCTGGGAAATTTACTGTGCCATTTGTCCTCCCTGAGGAGATTATCTTCACATAAAGATAGAGGTTTGGATGAGTGCCACCTAAAGCTTCTCCCTTTTTCTTCTGTCTTTTGGTTCCCTTTACAGAGACTTAGCTCCCAACAAGAGAAGAGACACCTCTGAGTTAATTAATCAGGCTTGGGGTGAGGGACAGCCAGGATCATTATGAATTATTAGGGGCATTAGGAGCAGTTTGGTCTTCATGGGGAATTCTGACACCCAGGGCTGAGGGGTCACTGTGCTGGCTGGCAGGAGGGAAAAAATTCATCTTTTCTGTAGAGAATTCACTGGAGGAAATGAGCTGGGGTTTCTCTTTCATTCTTTAAAGTTAGACAAAGGCACAACAAAGTTTGTGACAAAGGCAGAACAAAGATCTCGAGGTGATTCTGGGGTAAACTTGAGCATTTAGTTTACATGGGGATTCCAGTTGGTGACTGAGGAGGAAACTAGAAAAGCTCGAGTTGCATTTGTTGGAAATGTTGGAAAGCAACATGTAATGATAGGAGGAGGAGGAATGGCTTTAAACAGAGAGAGGGGAGATTTAGATTAGACTTAAAGAATAAATTCTTCCCTGTGAGGGTGCTGAGTCCCAGGAAAGGAAAGGAAAGGGAAGGGAAGGTTTGGGAAGGTTTGGGAAGGTTTGGCAAGGAAAGGAAAGGAAAGGAAAGGAAAGGAAAG
>VZTT01025492.1:2080-12312 GCA_013400855.1 Buphagus erythrorhynchus | reverse complement strand
TTTTTTATTCCTCTTTCCCACCAGAATCAGCCGTCCTTAAATCTTTGAAGACCTTGTGAAATTCCCTCCCTTTTGGAAATGCAAGTGCTTGGGAGTGTTCTGTATAAATCATTAGATATATGGAGTCACTATGTTTTGTAAAATTGCACTGTGCAGTGGTAGGAATAAAGACAAAAACAGAATGCAAAGGCTTGAGGTCGTGTCTGTTCTTGTGAACAGTTTGCAGGACCCACAGTCCAACAAAACTTGTGAGCCTGGAGTGTTGATCTTGGCTGTTAAAAGAAAGGTTGATCTTTCTCTTCAGCTTCCTGATGGACTTTTTTCACATTTCAGAATCCCTCAGGGGAGGATGAGGGCAGCAGTGAACACAGAGCAGAGATGTCCAAGTGCTCCCAGCCTCCTGCTGTACTGTGCTGAGCTGTGCTGGGCTCTGGATTTTAGGGGGACACAGATTTTCACCACACCTGGGCTGCTTTTCCTTCTGTCTCTGCTATCCCACACTGAGAGAGGCAGGCAGGCACAAACATCTGCCAGAATCTGTGTTTTCAATAAAATGAAGTACAGTCGAGCATAAAATTTAACTACCTTATCATAATATTTAGTTGTACTTTTTAGAGATTTCAGTGTGCTGGGTGATTGAAGCTCTGTAGACTTTCAAAAAGCTGGAAGCACTTTGAGATTAGCACAGGAATTACCCCAGAACCTGCAGAAATGGGCCTTTAATTTGCTGTTATTTCAATAAATAGGATTAAAGCCCAGCAAATTTATCTACTGACATAATTTTGCTCTATTGGGAGATAATTTGAAACTTATTTTTCTTCTGTGTAGTGTTGTCTTTAATACCCTTGCCCCAAAGATTCATTTCTGTGTATCTTCATTGTTGTTTTGGGTTGGGTTTTTTTTTAATGCCACTTGTGTAATAACGCAGAGAAATGGACTCTTGTTGCAGTTTTATTCAGAAATGCATAATTTCTGGGGTTTTAAATACAGTTAGAACATTTCTCAAACTCTGAATCCCTTATGGGATAAATCTCTTTGACCTTCAATTTTCCTCAGATATCTTTTTATCAGAATGAAATGAGTTTAATTTGTTTAAGCATGCAAACTCACACCCTAATGAGCTGATAGTGTTATCTTGATCAGCTCTGGAAATGGCTGTTCTAAATCCTGCCAGCCTCATTCAAGGTTTGAACCCTTGGATCCATCTTGGAATTACAGATGAAGTGTATGGTTTCACCCTCTCTTTCCTAAAAATATCTTCTAAAAATCAAAGTAATTGTGCTGGAGGAATGTATTCATGAATCTTTGCTGAACTGTGAAATAGTTTTTTTCTTTAATCATGAGCTCATAGCTTTTTGTCTCTCAGAAGCTTTGAAATTTCCTGGAGTTTGTTGTCTTTGAGCTGAGCTGATTTTTGTGAAATTCTCATATAAGAGTCTCTCAGAGGTAGAAGAGCTCTGACTAATTTGGTGGAACAAGACAGCTCAGAAAGCTTTGAGAGAGCCAGGTGTAAGTGTAACATCAGACCAATGAAAACACAAATGATTTGGAAAATCAGATCCTCGAGGCATAACCTTTTGATTGTTTCCTGCTTTGTTGCTCTGCTGAAGATAGTTCAAAACCAGGGATTTGCAAATGAAACTTTGATTAGAAAATTTTAATGGCTATTTTCTTAAAGGAGGGTCTAGCACAAAGGGTAGTACAAAAGCTGCTGGTGGAAGAACATAAAAGCACTTTCTTTGTTCTATTAATATTCTTTATTCATGAGTGCAGCCCAATTATCTTTAGCATTTCTCACACGGTACCTTTAAGGTGATGAATTTTAATAAGAAATTTCTTCAACTTTGTGGAGCAAGGCAACAATTCCTGCTGTGGGCAGGTGGAAACAAGAGAAGCCATGGAACAAGGGGAGGACTTTACCAGTGTCCTGTCTGTGTGGGGAGAGGTGTGGGCCTGGATGCTGAGTTAAAGCCCAGTGGTGGGACACCAGCAAATGCTCCTGCAGTTGGTCTGAAAGAAAGGGAAACATCCCTGGGTTCCCACAGAGGCTTCACTGCCCTGCAAGTTCAGCATTAATTGTTCCTCCTCTGCTTGAGTTCAGGCAGCAGGAAAATTCTGTACTGGTCCATTTGCTCTTACTGAGAACAGTCTCTTGAAAAGCTGATGAAATTATTTTGAAGAAGCTGAAACAAAACCT
Source organism: Buphagus erythrorhynchus (assembly GCA_013400855.1). NCBI lineage: Eukaryota > Metazoa > Chordata > Aves > Passeriformes > Sturnidae > Buphagus > Buphagus erythrorhynchus. The sequence goes on along the minus strand of VZTT01025492.1, from coordinate 10,115 downwards.
GTTGGCTCATCTGACTGGTTGATATCTGGCTGAACATTAGAACTGGAAAGAAAGAAATTCTGGAAGATGTTAGGACTTAATTGTATGCATGTCTGGAGTTCTGTGCTAATACATTAAGTCCTAAATGTTTATTTTAAAACAAAATTTGTCAGGTATGAAGCAATAGAGCTTTTCATTAAAATCTGAAGTGTTGTTTATGATGATTATGTTTTGTGATGATTATGTTTTATTACTGATGGTATAACAGGCTGTAACTTTCAGAGGAGAAACATCTGAAGGGTCTTTTACAGCCCTTCCCTTTTAGATATGTGCTTGATTTTTACAGCTGCTGTAGTTATGGCAGGAATTGAGTATGAAATGTAGTTATGGCAGGAATTGAGTATGAAAATAATGAAATCTGAGTTGGATTTTTATCCCTCTTGCTGAATCTGCTGTAATGATCTGCTCAAATGCTCCTTTAGCACTTTTGCTTAGTGCTGATAATCCAGGCTTGGATTTTTGTGTGAGCTCCTGTGATGCTGTTCTGATTGCAGATCTTTCTTACAGTGCATGAGCTTTGGGTTAGGCTCTTCCCCTCTCTGTGAGCATTTCCCTGGCATAAAGGAGCTACAGGAACACTAAACTTTGGGGGAAATCAGTTTTTTGAGAGCTGTCTTCTATCAGAAATGAAATGATAAGGACAGGAGCACAGGGGGAGGGGAAGCACACCTTGGTTCTTCATCTTCATCTTTTTCTTGTGAGCATCACTTCAGTCACCCAGGAACAAAATAACCCACAGCATCAGGTTTCATCCTAATATTGCAAATTAAGACCTGGAGCTTGCCCAGCAGACCTGCAGCCTGTTCCTCAGGGCTTTGCTGGGTGTTGTGCCACTCAGGGAAGGGGTGAAAGCCCCACTGCTGCCAAAACAAAAAGTTCACAGCAAGGAATTCAATACTTTCAGTAAAATGTGCTGGAATGTCTTCATTTTACCATGCAGAAACCCTAAACTGCGTTTAGGAAACATGACTTTTATATCAGCCTTTTATCAGTTTTAACTTCAACATGTGGCTAATAATTTATTACTTGTAGAAGTAAAAACTGGGAATGTGCTGTACTTCTCCCTCTCCTTGACCTTCTAGGTTTTCATCATTATTTATAGATCACTGCAATGTATTTAAATAATTTTTCTGAACCAAAAAAAGAGGGAGAAAATCTTTCATGGGGAAAAACCCAGAAGGGACATGCTGAGTGTAATTTCTGTCAGCAGATGTGCTTAATTGATTAAAATAACTGCACAACAGTGTTTGGATGTGTTTGAAATAAAATTGTTGACCAGTGCAAGTTTTAAATAGTTCTGCTATAATTAATGCAGAGCATATGCAGTCCACTCCCTGAATTCTTTTGCAGTTTGCTCCTAAAATAAGACACTGTTCCCTCAATGAACTTGTGACTTAATCAACCTGGTAACTTTGTGTTATGAATGTTAGTGGCTGGATGCAAAGACAGGTGAAAAGCAAATTTCGGGAGTCCTAATAGGAGGCTGAAATAATACAATACTGAACCTATGGAATTAAAGGGAGTTAATTACTGAGACGATAGCATGTCCATCTTATGTAAGGCTTCTCCAGCAGAAGAACTGATGAAAGTCACAGAGCAGCAGCTGGAGGACAGCTGGGAGGTACCAGGGCTGCACAGAAACCTGGAACAATCTGCAGAACCCCTGAGGAGCTGAGAGTCAGGTCAGAGCAAAGGTCTCAGCCCCTCGCTGGGATTTCAACATCGCAGGAAATTTGACTTTAGCCCCCGAGGAAAAGCCCTTCTGTGTGCTGTGAGTGCAGCTCAGACCAAGGGGGAGGGTCCTGGGGTGTGTTCCACAGAATTCCCACAGGCTGCTGCCCACAGCTGGGCTGCAGAGCAGGATGTATCCCTGATTTCCCCCAAAAAAAGCAGCACCGTGGGGATTTTTAGGTTCCTACAACACCAGGAGGTGTTGCTGTGTCAGAGCAGCAGCTAGAAGCCCCAAAAGAGATGCACAGCAACTGGTGGGGGCTGCTCCCCTGGGTGATGGGTGCTTCTCCTCTGCTGCTTCTGGGATTTAGGTCCAGGGAAAAGGCTTTGAAGGCAGGGAAGCTGGGTGCCAGGCAGCTCAACTGCTCTTTTAATCAAATCTGGTTAGGAAATGATACCATCTTGGCAACAACAGTATCTGCTAATTGTCACTGCTTGTTCTGAATTTGTTACTCAGTTGAGTTACAGGGGCACTAAATGTTCCTCCCAACATGTTTTTCCCTCCCCTGTAAGGCAGTGACTCATGCAGGACTTTTGTTTCTGTGAGAGCTGGTGCAGACCCAGCTATGAGAGGAGATTGAAGTTAAAATCAGAAATACGAGTGGTGGTCCAAATGCTGCTGGAAGTGCAAACGCTCACTGCCCTGTCAAGCACTGGTGCTTTCTTTGTTTGTTTGAACTCCGTGGTTCAGCACAATTTGGGTTGTGTTTGGGAGCTTACACGGGGTTAAACACTTGACTGAGTCAGGGTTTGGATTGCTGTCACTGTGCACAGTCCCACCTATGTGACAGAACCTGTTGGACGTGGAGCTGTTACAAACACCTGAGCAGCAAAACCCCAATATTTCACCAGGTACATCTTCAGAACCATTCTGCTGGGCTGACTTTATGTTCAACCATGCTGAACTAACTCTGGTCTAATAAGGAAATTGTTACTTGGATAAAAGCAAATCAGCTGCCCTACCTGATTGTATCTCCAAACTGTGTGTCGGTGGGAGAAGTGTTTTTTAAAAGCTGCAGCAATTCTGCTCAGGATTTGTGTCCCAGCAGCCACCCAGAGGGGCAGAATCTCCAGAAAATGCAGGTGGCATCACCACAGACAGGACCCTGGAGAAGTCTGGTTCATAGCCCAGACCAGGATTTTGCCTGATTTATCATCTCACTGTAGGGAATTGCCAGCCAAAAAAAAAAAGAAAAAAGAAAATCAAAAAGCTAATTGTGAAAAATAAAAAAATCTGATGGACCTGTGCATAAACCAGCAGAAATTGCAGAAATTGCACATTTAATGGGGCAAATGCAAATGCCTGTCATCTAAAATCAGCTTGTTCCTCCTGTGTTGGAACATCCCTGTGAATAATCCGCTGCAGTTTCTCTGGTTTGAATCATAAGGTCAGTAGCAAGATAAACCCAAGAGATTAATCCCAGTCACGTCACCCCAGTTGTGCCTGGGATGTTCAACTGTGCTTTTGTGTACTCCAGCTGTGCAGGAGGGAGGGGAGCAGCCCAGCTCCAGGCTCCCAAATGCCTGCAGGAAGCTGCAGAGCTGTGCAGGTGCCTGGGTTTGGATGTCCAGGAGGGAGATGGGGCAGTCCTGGAAGTGTCCCCAGGCTCCCAATGGCACAGAGTGCTGCCTGCCAAGAGCTGGCCCTGGTGAAGGGTCATTCACTGACCTTTGCCCCATCACAGGGACATGGGGACCTTGGCAAGATTTAAAAAATGGGGTAATGAAAGCTGAAAATCTGATTAAAAACTAGTGTAGGCGTTGATTAATCTCGGTGCTGAAATGCATACCTGAAATTCAGCATGTCAGAGCCCTGTGGGGGCTCTCACTCTGTGGCTGACACGGGCCCTGAACACACAGGTGTGTGCACACCTGGCCTTTGTGACCTGTGTGGAACTTACTGACCACATTCACCCCATCTAAAGGGTCCCATTGTACAAAACCATCCAGTCTGTCCTTAAAGGAGCACTGCTGACCCCTGAAAAGCAAATTGTACAAAACCATCCAGTCTGTCCTCAAAGGAGCACTGCTGACCCCTGCAAAGCAAATTGTACAAAACCATCCAGTCTGTCCTCAAAGGAGCATTGCTGACCTCTGCAAAGCCAATTGTACAAAACCATCCAGTCTGTCCTTAAAGGAGCATTGCTGACCTCTGCAAAGCAAATTGTACAAAACCATCCAGTCTGTCCTTAAAGGAGCACTGCTGACCTCTGCAAAGCCCTGTTGCTTCCTTCTGCCTGTACATGGGTATCCCAAAAGGGATCTTCCATTCCCATCAGGAAATCACTCCCACTCCTCTCTGGCAATCATTTCCCCATTCTTTACTATTTATACCTTGGGATACTTCTGAGCTATCATCACATTTTCAAGTCTATTTTTTATCTTTCTTCCAGAGAAACCATCACCATTCAACAAAAAATATAACACCAAGGCTTTTTGATGTGGTCAGTAAGCTTGAGCTTTTTTTATTCCTTGTTTTTATTTTAAATAATTATATGAAAAAGAAGTTTGAAGACTTTTGCTGTCTAGTATGATATGTTTACAGTCTGCAGACCACAACTGCATTTCAAGCAAATGCTCTTGCAAACAGTATGTGTTTTATACAAAGCAGTGCAATTTCTTAGGTACAGATTGATCGTCTGGCTACAGGCAAACTTTGAAAGCTGTCACATACAGCAGTTTTATTTTAAGCTTGTTACTGGCTTTAAATACAGAACTCAGAGTTGTATCTGTATGCCTGGTGGATGAGCTGTGGATAACCACAGTGGTGTGTAGCCCTGGAAGAATATGTCCTAACGCCTGGCTCAGGATATTCATTGCAAGAACGCTAGAAACTCAAAGGCAAATAAAATAACAAGTGTGCTTGTGCCAACAGAAGCTGATTTGTTTGTTACTCATTCAGTGTTAGGTATTCATCAAGATGCATGAGGGGTAGAGAGAAAGTTTATTCTTAGTAGTCATAGAGAAGAATGAGCATTTATCACTGAATAAACTCTGACTTTTTACATTCTCCCAACCTCCAGCTCCATGGGGATCTGTTGGAGCTGGCTCTGTTGGTTGGCTGCTGCTTACACCTATGCCAGGAGAGGGGATAGCTGTAACCTATGTTGTTGCTTTGCTTTGTGTGTTTTGCTTACACACACATGTGCACATTCCTGTCAGGGGTTTTGGGAATTCCCCAGGCCAGGCTCAGTTCCCTGTGTGGATGTGTTTGGTGGGGGACTCCAGGCTCAGTTCCCTGTGTGGATGTGTTTGATGTGGGATGCCAGGCTCAGTCCCCTGTGTGGATGTGTTTGATAGGGACTCCAGGCTCAGTCCCCTGACTGGATGTATTTGATAGGGACTCCAGGATCAGTTCCCTGTCTGGATGTATCTGATGGGGGACTCCAGGATCATTTCCCAGTGTAGNGATGTACTTGATGGGAGCACAAGGCTCAGTTCCCTGTGTGGATGTACTTGATGGGAACTCCAGGCTCAGTTCCCTGTGTGGATGTACTTGATGGGAGCACAAGGCTCAGTTCCCTGTGTGGATGTATCTGATGGGGAATTCCAGGCTCATTTCCCAGTGTAGATGTGTTTGATGGGAACACAAGGCTCAGTTGCCAGTGTAGATGTATTTGATGGGGGATGCCTGTCCCTCCAGGACCAGGCTGTCACTCTCATTGAAGGTGTCACTCTCCCCGGCGCGGTTGCCGCTCTTGGCCCGGCCCAGCCGCGACTGCAGCCGCTCGTGCTCCTTGCGCAGCTCGGAGTAGGAGTGGGAGAAGGTGTGGAAAATGGAGGTTGCAGGGAAGGACATGATGAGGATCCCGCTGAGGATGCTGCTCAAAGCCACCATCTGCCCCGGCACGCTGCGTGGCACCATGTCCCCATATCCCACGGTGGTCATGGAGATGATGGCCCACCAGTAGGAGGCGGGGATGCTGGTGAACTCCAGCACCCTGCCCGACTCGTTCTCAGCCAGGTACACCAGCGGGGAGAAGAGGGTGACAGCCACGCACAGGAAGAGCAGCAGCAGCCCGAACTCCCTGGTGCACCTGCGCACGGTGAGCCCCAGGGTCTGCAGGCCCAGCGAGTGCCGCGCCAGCCGCATCACGTACAGGATGCGCAGGGCCCGCAGAACCCGCAGCACCAGGCCCACCTTCTCCAGGTACGTGCTGCTGCTCGGCCTGTCCTCCTCCTCCCTGGGGTCGTCCTCGGAGAAGATGAGGGAGGCGTAGTAAGGGGAGATGGCCACGAAGTCAATGATGTTCAGCGGGCCTTTGAAGAACTGGCACTTGCTCCTGGCCTGGATGAAGCGGAGGCAGAACTCCAGGGAGAACCAAGCCACGCAGATGGTCTCGATGACGAAGATGTAATAGCACTTCTGGGAACACTCACCCTGGCACAGAGCAGGGGGGGAAACAAAAGAACAGTCTGTCAGCCAGCATCCAAAAACACTGAGGGAGAAGCAATATGGATCTGCCTGAGTCACTGGTACCCGGGATAAACAAACCCCAGCTCACAGGTAGTGCGGCATCTGTCCTTCAGTTGTGTACAGAGAATACTGAGAATGTACATGAAATAGCTGACAAACAGATCTACCAACCTGCCTCGTTTTACTGTGCTGCTTCTTCCAACCTACGTGAATGAAACCCATCTATGTATAAAGCCTGGCATCCAGGCTGTAAGTCCTGAATAATTCCCACTTTCTGCTGCACTGGGGAATAGCAAGTCATTTTGTGCTATAGAATTGGCCAGCAGAGGTTCCCCCTCAGGAGTGTGTTTTACCCTGCCCAATCCTCAGAACAATTTAGCTCTGTAGCATCGTTTGGGGATTTTTCCTTTCTGCACAGTAAGCTGTCGAGCCCATATTTTACCCCTAAAATGAAGCACCACAAAAGCTACTGAAGCCTGGCTCTGCACACAGGGTCAGGCTTGGCTCCATTTGCAGTCAGTGCTGGAGTGCATTGATGTTTGCAGAGCTGCTGACTGGGCTTGATGAGATTGCCTGCAATCAGCAGTTGTGTTAGGCACTGCTCACTCTTTCTGAGCCCTGAATTCTTTGAACAGTGCAGCCTGGACTCTGCACAGACCTCACACCACTGATGTGGCCTCTGAATTATTCATTGCTCCCATCAAGACTTACTTAATTTTTTGTTAGCTGGGCTGAATTTCCAGTACATCTGTTATTTGTTTGCCTTTAGACATTTGCAGGTGACATTGCTCTGAGATCATCATGGGGTTGTCCCTATTCCTTCCTTAGAAAATAGAAGAAAAGAAATTTTGTTTGCTGGAAGGTTTAACCATTAAGATGTAGAGTGTCTTTTGAACTGAGTGTGAAATTTCAAGGTGTAGCAATGTAGAGACTCTTTTGGAGATTTTTAATTCTTGCCACCCTCAGTGACCTCAGTATTCCCTATGGAAATTTATATTTACTTAGTGAAGGCAATTTATGCTGTCAGCATAATGAGAACATGCTCATTGACTTCACACTGGGAGATGGATTTCATCCCAAGAGTTTGTATGTGAATGTTTTATACATTAGGAACATTTGTATATATTATGGAAGGCACCTGACTTGATTTATATAGAATATCCCTCTCTAATATCAGTCTCTTCAAACATTCTTCATCCTTTTGAGTATCCTGTTCAAAAGCAGCAAATATTGAAATAAGAAGGGGGGTGGGGAAGGAAATATCAAGCACCAAAGCCAATTTCTGTTTCTCCCAGTAGTTTTGAGGATTTTTACACCTCTGTGTTTTATGTTGCTCTCAGAACTGCTGTCCAAAGAACAGGCAGAACATTCTGACTTCTAATCTGTTTTCACCAAAATACTGATGCCCTGTGTCAGAGAGATTTCAAATCTGTGTGAGAGATTTCAAATTCCTTTTTTTTGCCACCACATTCCCATTGGTTACTTTCAGTATGGCCCAAATACCCTGATCCACGAGAGGCTTTTTTTGCCTAAATATCCAATAAAGAAATCTCTTTACAACACAACAACTTCTCTACAATTCCTCTTTCTGAACAAACCAGACACATTTGGATATTCTGGTGTTCAGCACCCACCAACACATACCACAACAAACTCCCTCCCTTGACCTCACCATTAACTAGAATGGAATTCTGAGGTTTTATTTCCAGGTCTTTAAGTCAAAACTTTCACTGAGCTCTTTCTCCTCCTGCTGCAGTTTTGCTGATGGTGGAGTGGGAGCTCTAAAATCTCCAGGCTGGTGTGGTGCTGATTGTGAGCAAGTGGGGAAGATTATATTATATTATATTA